>CAKAOI010052272.1:0-22479 GCA_916701655.1 Sebastiscus albofasciatus | reverse complement strand
GTATATAGTAATATGCGACTCACGGTGATGTGGTCGAACATTCTGAAGGTGGAGGTGCCGCAGCTGGAGGTGGTGGTGATGTGGTCCGAGTGGCGCCGCACGGAGCCGCTCTGCCACTCACAGCTGCCGTCCTGTCCCGCTGCCACCACCTGGCCCTCTCGGTTCTTCATGTACACCGGCCCTTTAACTCCGTACCTGGAGGCAGCACAGGTGTAGTCAGGACTCCATGTATTTCATTACACCGTCAACAAATCATGTTTTATTGGGCTTCTGAAAGAAAGCAACACTAGAAGAAAAACATGCTTCTTTGTCTTTTAAGGCTGTTTCACTGCAACCACCAACTAGATTAAACCTTAATATTATCCATTATTACAAAGATTAAAAACATCTCTCATCTCTCATCTGCAACCGCTTATCCCGTTAGGGGTCGCGGGGGGGCTGGAGCCGATCCCAGCCGACATTGGGCGAAGGCGGGGTACACCCTGGACAGGTCGCCAGTCCATCGCAGGGCTGACACATAGAGACAGACAACCATTCACGCTCACATTCACACCTATGGGCAATTTAGAGTCAACAATTAACCTAACCTGCATGTCTTTGGACTGTGGGAGGAAACCGGAGTACCCGGAGAAAACCCACGGTAACACGGGGAGAACATGCAAACTCCACACAGAAGGGCCCCAAGCCGGATTCGAACCTGCAACCCTCTAGCTGTGAGGTGCCAGTGCTAACCACTGCACCACCGTGCAGCCCTGATTAACAACATATGAAGTGTAATTTAGGTAACTGTAAAAGACCGAGAATGTTTCCAAAACCAGAAAGCTTTGATTTGTGTTTGTGTTGTTTTTAAGAGCGTTTAAATGACTATATTTCAATGTGAATAGGCAGGTTGGATGAGACAATAGTTGTATATAATATACATACATATGTAAACTCTCCTAGAGCACCAAATGTGGATTAATCCGCCGCTGAAAATAGTCCCCAACAAATGCACTAGTTCCTCCTGTTTGTTTGATAAAAAGTACAGTGAGCAGCTGTTTTAGGAAATCACTGCACCGTTAATATTAAACTATATATTTGTGAGGTGTTTTTAAAGATTTATATCTTCATTAGGAACCAATGAGCCACAGACAGGAAGTCAGACCGTATAGACCCCCAGTTGGTTTCTTACTCTGGCACAAACACCAGCACGCCGTTGTCTCGGATGGAGTAGATGACGGCGTCGGCCACACAGCGCTGGTCCGACTGAGGGTCTGTATCTTTGAAGTAGAGACACTGAAACAGCTCGGTGGACACCTTCTGGGCCTGCTGGGCTGCCTGGAGAGGTCACACAGGGGTCAGGGGTCAGAGGTCAGAAGAGTTTACTATATAGAGTAAGAAGTGAATCACAGAATGATGAAACAGCACCGACCCTGTTCTTGGTGTTGATATGATGAGCCAGTTCTTCCAGTTCTTTGTTACTAGCTAATGCTCTACCGGGGTCCACCCCCCGGTCCATGTCGATGGCCGCGGTGAGAAGGCGGTGCACCACGATGTCGGCATAGCGACGGATGGGCGAGGTGAAGTGAGTGTACCGGTCCAGAGCCAGACCTAAGAGACAGAAAAATGTCTCAGTGACAAAATCAGCTCAGTTCACCAGTATTTATTTTAACTGCATCAATTCATAGAAATTAGATAAATTCATATGCTTCACATTTTTCGGCCTCCCTTTTCTGACTTTTTTCTGGACATTTTTTGGACATATGTCGGACTTTTCTTCTGCCTTTTTCTGACATGATTTGGACATTTTTGGACTTTTTTAAATGAAGGTCCTTCATTTACATTGAAAATCTGGGAAACACATGAAGACACACTTTTTTCGGACATATGTCGGACTTTTCTTCTGCCTTTTTTCAGACTTTCTTCTGCCTTTTTTCAGACTTTCTTCTGCCTTTTTTCAGACTTTCTTCTGCCTTTTTTCAGACTTTCTTCTGCCTTTTTTCAGATATTGTTCAAACTTTTTTTCAGACGTGTCAGACTTCTCTTGCTTTTCTTCGGCATTTTTTTCAGACATTTTTCAGACATTATTTTGGACATTTTTCAGACATATTCCAGACTTTTTTTTGGACATGTATCAGACTTTTCTTCTGCCTTTCTATTGCAGTTTTTCAAGACATTTTTCAGACTATTTTCAGACATATATCAGATATTTCTTTTGTCTTTCTTCGGCCTTTTTTCTGACATTTTTCCAACTTTTTTTTAAACAAAGATCCTTCATTTGCTTTGAAAATCTGGGAAACCCAAACAGATACATGCAAACTTCCAGTTCCACTGAATGATGCATTAAGGCGGATATTGTGAAGGTATTGTCTAACATACCGTAATGGTAGCACTGGTCTTGGGACTGGAGACCAGTGGAGAAGTACATTGCCTGTGACATGGCTGTCGTGGCCATTATTCTCAGCATCCTGTTCACCAGCGGGTCCTGTGGGTCCACAGCCTGGTCCAGAGAGTCGGCTAAAGCCTTGTTGGTCCTGGAGGAACAGAACTACCTGTTTGAATATGACAGTTTCACCAACTGTGTGTGCTGACATGTGAACACTTCCATCCTCAGTCACCTGGTTTCTATGGTGAATCCCCGGGCCGCGGCGCTGTCCACCAGCTGGCTGAAGAACTCCTGCCGCGGCGGCGGGTGACGCCTCAGCAGGGCCTGATGAGGGAAGGCCTCCTGGATCTTGCGCGCCACCCAGTGGTTGGCGTAAATCATGCACTCGGCCACGGTCTCGTGGACCTCCAGGGGCTGACGGGGGACCAGGGCCGTGATGTTCCTCTCCTCATCCAGCTGGGCTCGCACCTGAGGGGGGACGGGGAAACAGTTGGACTCTGTCAGGGTGAGTCATTGATCCTGATTGACAGGTCTAACATAAAGTCATTCTAAAATACACTTTAAAACATTTAGTTTTCAACATTCTCACTGTCCAAGAGCATTATTTCACAACTAGAGAGAAGCTCTTACTCCAGTAGGTTTAATAAGTAATGCTTATTTTGTACAACATATAGTATTTGGCGCCATGATGACACCTACTGTAATACAACATAGTCCATCACACCTATCTAAATAAGGTAAAAGACAGTTTGTTATAGATGAACAACAAGAACTCATATCTTGTTTTGACAGATGAACTAACCAACCAGTCTGAGAGAGCTCTGCATTCACACAGACTTTATTATTCCCACTGAAATTACTTTCTGATCTGCTGTGAGATTACCACCCGTCTGCTGGCCTGGATGTTTTAAAATAACTCCACTACTCTGGTACAATGGGTCACCCAACCAAAGGCTCATTCTGTATTTAGTGTATGTAAAGGAACCAATCATACCTCGACCCCTTCCAGCTCCAGGGCGCCTCCTCGGTCCCTCTGCGCCCGCAGGTGTCTGGCTACATGTGTCAGCATCTCCAGAGCCTGGGTGAGCTGAGCCAGCTTAGCATCCTTCTCCTCAGACTCCAGCTGGGCCAGCTCCGGTACCTCGGCCTGCTCCCCGTTGAGCAGATCCTGGGCCAGCTCGTAGTGGAGCTGGTAGGAGGAGCGGATGAGCGTGCGACCGTACCACACCTTGTTGACGGCGAGGGTTTGAGCATCGAGCTCCCAGAGCACGCTCATCGCATACCTGGACATGAAAGAGGACATTGGTTTGTTTTAATGTGTTTATGAATGTGTTCTAATCAACTAAACACTTAACGTAGAGACGTGGCGTTTACTGACCTGTCGACTCCTCCCAGCAGAGAGCACAGGTCTGCACTGAGAACACCTGGCAACATGTCGTACCGGCGGTCTGCCAGGTAGTACGTCGTAGCCCTTAGAAAGAAGAAGAAAGAGAAGAAGAAGAAGGAGACAGAAGAAGAAGGACACAGAAGAAGAAGGACACAGAAGAAGGGAACAGAAAAAGAAGAAAAAGGAGACAGAAGAAGGAGAAGGACACAGAAGAAGGGAACAGAAAAAGAAGAAAAAGGAGACAGAAGAAGGAGAAGGACACAGAAGAAGGGAACAGAAAAAGAAGAATAACAAGGAGACAGAAAGACACAGAAGAAGAAGGAGGAGACAGAAGACGAAGAAGTAGAAGGAGACAGAAGAAGGCGACAGAAGAAGGACACATAAGAAGAAGAAGAAGGAGACAAAAGAAGAAGGAGAAAGAGACAGAAAAAGAAGGCAACAGAAGAAGAAGAAGAAGAAGGAGACAGAAGAATAAGAAGAAGGACAGAAGAAGGACACAGAAGAAGAAGGACAGAATAAGAACAAGGAGACAGAAGAAGAAGGAGACAGAAGAAGGAGACAGAAGAAGGAGACAGAAGAAGAAGAAGGAGACAGAAGAAGAAGAAGGAGACAGAAGAAGAAGAAGAAGGAGACAGAAGAAGGAAACAGAAGAAGAGGTCAGAGTGGCATTTCCATCTTCGTTCCAACCAGTAGCCACATGTTAAAAAGAGGCACTGCAAAAAAAATCTAATTTGCTCATACAGTATGTGTAACTAATATAACATATAACTAATTAATAGAACTAAATATTCAGAGTTTGGTCCCGTGGATCCTCCTCCTCCTCCTCTTCCTCCTCTGGATCATCTTCATCACTGTCTTTATTACTAAAGCTGGGACCACTTACAGTTCATCAGTAATTATTGATAACGCCGTGAAATAAATAAGTAATCTTTCCTCATGCATAAATAAATGTTCCTCTCGTTCCTCTTTCTCTCACACTGCAGCGAGAAGTTTAAAAACCACACTGGAAAACCTAAAAACCATCAAATGTAATTAAGTAAACTTCTCTGAAAGCCACAGGTGCATCATGGGTGTGCACGCAGTAAAACGCAATAACGTAAAATACGAAGGCGGCCACTGAATTAAAGAATATTTTCTAAAAAGCCAGCCAACAAGGAAGAGTTTTAAAACGAGGAGAGAGACGATGCTCTCCAGCATGTACTGACAAAATGATATGCACAGTATCTGCACCAACTGTAGACAGGAGATACCTGCATCATGTCTTGTTGTCCCAGCCCTGAACAAATATGTATACTATATTCAAGGGGTGGACAAAACAATAGAGACACTTTACCACACAGTACTGAGACATTCACAAGGAAAAAAGGACGCCGATTGATTTGCAGCTCTGAATAGTGCAAAAAGACCGACCTTTCCACTGTCTTCATTTTTTTGTCCATTTTATGTTTTTCAAATTCTTCTCTTTTTTAAAATTCTTTATTTTCAATTACAAAACATACATCAGGACAAAAGCAGATTTATTTCCTCTGCTGTCCACAGATTTTTTCCCCACAAAATGGAAGTACTTTGTACATCTTGGGATGTACAGGGAGGGAGGTTAAGTGTGCACACAAGAGAAGTTATAAATATGTCAGGGGGAGACTTGAGAGGAAATAGAATAAAGATTCGGTACTTTCACAAAGCCTGGCAGGAAGGGCCTTACATATTTGACCCACCAACCATTTTTCTGAAGAAGAAGAGAAAAAGTAATCTTTTCCATGACATAAATGTCATTAACTACATCTATCCGGTCTTATTACACGGCTTTGTTGAATACTCGATTCTGATTGGTCAGTCATGCCGTTCTGCAGTCTGTTATTTCTTTATAACAGAACGCTGCTATGCCACGGCCTCTCGGGGGAGTTGACCGGCATCTCTCTCAGCGGAGGACGGAGAGTCACACAGGTAGAAAAACACAAAGTTACACAAAATCCCACAACAGCAGTCAGCTGTGCATCACTAGAGCCGAAGTGATGGGACGTTTATGAATCATTTATTTCACCAGAGGCCATTCTTTAATATATATGTATTATACATAGCAACAGAACATTGCTATGTATAACACACCGTTGCTGTGTATAACAGACCGTTGCTATGTATAACAGAACATTGCTATGTATAACAGACAGTTGGTATGGACGCAGTTCTGATGTCGGTCTCCGGTGGACCGTTTTTGTGTCAAATTATTGATTTCTTCAGTAAGTAGCCGTGTAATAAGCAGGATAACGTACAGCTAGCGGGTCATTGTTGTGAAATAGACCCCTTCAGGGCGATGCAAGACCCCTCCACGAGCCTCCGCTCCACGAGCCTCCGCTCCACGAGCCTCCGCTCCACGTCGGGGAGCCACATCGCCGTGTTGTGGTTTATTTCACAACAATGACCGGCTCGCTGTACGTTATCTCTCACCTGTATCGTTGGGAGCTCAGGAAGTAACCAGCGCTTTTTTACAAGCAGATTTCAAAACACCAAACATACAGTATATTCATCAGGACACGTTGCCTGAAAATCAACATTTCCTAAAGGTAATGTGTCAAATTGCTGGGCCAGATCAGTGTTAAGTATGTTAAGTATGATTGTTAGTGTTTTGTGAAACTCTGCCCACAAAGCTCTTATGGACACCTCAGTTTCCCAAAATATATGCCAGTGATTGGCTTCCTGAGACTCCCACTGTCTCCAACATTCAGCTTCCCCTCCAGCTCAAATTCATCTCCTGACTGTGATGAAGACGCAGTAGTGTTGGTCTGTTTGAACTACTAAATTCTGCTCAAGTCCCTTTTTCCATTTGAAGTTTTCTGTCCTTGTTGTGAGAAACGGCTGATTCAGCTGAACCTCTTATAGAAACTCTGTTGTTCCTCTGAGTCAGAGCTGTTTGTGATTACTGTTGCTTCTTTTCTCTGTATGTTGTTATGATTTAGAGACATCCAGGCAGCTTTTCTGGCCTCTTTAAACTTCTTCTATATTGCACCTCTACTGTAATCTAACCGTCTCCTCACCTCGTACGTGCTTCCAGGTCCGTGAGCGAGCCCTCGGCGACAAAGTGCGTGACGTCGGCGATGTGGACCCCCAGCTCCAGCAGCTTCCCGTCGGCGAGGCTGCGCACTGACAGCGTGTCGTCCACGTCCTCGCAGCCCCGCGGGTCGATGCTGAACACCAGGTGACTCTCCCTGAGGTCCCGCCGCGCCGCCACCTGGGCGGGATCCACCTGCCACGGCCTCTCGGGGGAGTTGACCGGCATCTCCCTCAGCTGAGGACGGAGAGTCACACAGGTAGAAAAACACAAAGTTACACATAATCCCACAACAGCAGTCAGCTGTGCATCACTAGAGCCGAAGTGATGGGACGTTTATGAATCATTTATTTCACCAGAGGCCATTCTTCGAAATATAAAATGAGCAACCTGAATCAGAGCAGAAAGAAAAGGTAGTTTGATTCTATCAAGTCTTTATGTGGATTGTCACATGAAAACAGGTCAACATGTTCTGAATGAACTGAAAAGGAAAAAGACACTCTGTGTACGGACCATTAAAACTATTCATGAAAGTGTCCTCGTCAGCTAAACGTCCAATGACACATTTCGTGTTCAACCCAGCTTTAAATTCAGTGTTTGTCTGATGTGAGTGAAGCTTCCTGTCTGACCTGTGCATCTGAGAAGGGGGGCACGTGGATGCAGTTCTCTATGAGGATGGTCTGGACCTCCGTCTCAAGCTCTCCGGCCCGACCCAGCACCCGCACGCTGTGGCCGTTGGGATAGAGCGACGTGCTTTCCCATGAGTCAATGCGCACCACCACTCTGTGGTCCTGCGTGGGAGAAGACAGGGACATGTTTATCATAAACTAACTCTTATTTTTATCCCATATGTTTATTCTTAATGGAAAAACTATTCAAACTAAACTCTGAAAAAACAAAGATATCCAGTTATAAACACTGTAGGGTAATCTTATATTAGTCTGTTACATGAGTTTCTGACTGAGTGAATACATGAGCAGCCACATGGAGGCCAACCAGACCTGCAGAGCGTCAGCCTGCTGGGTGCTGATGCGGATCTTGGGGATGCGGTGGTCCCAGGGAACAGCCAGGATGCGCTGGGAGTTCCTGCTCTGGGGCTGAGGCCCCTCTCTGGGGGGAAACGTCACCACATAGTCCCTCCAGTTCCTCTGCAGGATCCCCACAACACGGCCTGAGGATTTCAATATAGAGAGTTATCATTTATTGTGTTTTATAGTGTCAAAATTAGACTTTTTTCAGTTTACAGTGAGACATTTGCCGATATTAAAATATAATTTAGCATAAAACAATATGCTCCAATCATAACATGGCAAACTGCAGCCCAACAGGCAACAACAGCTGTCAGTGTGTCAGTGTGCTGACTTGACTATGACTTGCCCCAAACTGCATGTGATTATCATAAAGTGGGCATGTCTGTAAAGGGGAGACTCGTGGGTACCCAGAAGAACCCATTTACATTCACTGATCTGGAGGTCAGAGGTCAGAGGTCAGAGGTCAAGGGACCCCTTTGAAAATGGACAAGACAGTTTTTCCTCGCCAAAATTTAAATCAAGTTTGGAGCGTTATTTAACCTCCTTCATGACAAGCTAGTCTGACCTGGTTGGTACCGATGGATTCTTCAGGTTTTCTAGTTTCATATGATACCAGTATCTTCACTCTAGCTTTAAAACTGAGCCGCTACAACCTAAAAATCACAAGTTGCGTTAATGTGTTAAGTAAATTCGTGGTCCCACCTGTCGGCATGGGTTTACTGTCGGTTTCCTCTCCGCTCTTCTCCTCCCCCTGAGCCTCCGCCAGGGCCGTGTCCTTCCCTCTCCACTCGCTCTTTGGCAACAGCTCCACCACGACCACGTCGCCGTGCACGGCTCTGTTACGATTCTTAGCACCGCACACCAACACGCCCCAACTCAGATCTTAAGACGGACAAAGGGACAGGGGAAAACAAGAAGAGAGCGGGGTCAATGACAGCGGGTCAGACTGATGGCTGGATGTGCTCAGTGCTGAACGGCGGCTGTAGTTCTTCACCTTTGTTCTTGTTGGACAAACCCTCGGTCATGATGGAAGCTTCACTGTGTGCCCGGTGCTTGCTGATGTTCAGAGTGCCCTGATGGAAAGGAAAGAAGGAGTTCAATAAATCCATCAGACTGTGAAGAAACAAAATGTGCATTTGGAAGGTAAAGATGTACTCAAGTCTCTGGGACTGTCCTTGATCAGCTCAAGAGCTTTAGCGCTGATAACTGAAAACCTTCCTCCTCTCTTTTTCTACCTCCTTGACCCTACAGTGTATTTCTTCCATTGCCACTGAAAGTACTTGTTGAATTACATAATTCAACCAAGGTCCATGTCTCTCTTTCACATTGGTGGTTACCTGTAAGGGTCCTTCTTGTCCAATGTTATAACAGCTGTTCTAATGAAAGACTCAGTAGACATAAACCGGGTAGCTGGACTCGTTCCGTACCTGAATGTACCGGCCAGACTTGATCCCAGCCTCCAGGACCTCGGCGGGTAGATGTTCGGTGTACTCCCTCTCCGTGCTCTCGCTCTCCTTCTCCTGCAGCGCCTGAGAAATGGAGCCGTACAGCTCATGTGCCGCCTGCAGCTCCGGACAGAAGTTCCGTAAATAATCCTGTTAAATGAAGAGACACATGGAGGAAGAAACATCAGAGTCTTACGTTAGGTAATGATGTATTAATATAGGTGAGGTAATGAAGATACTCCTGTTGAATTCTGTTATGAAAGGCATGAACATTTTAACCATAATGCAGTTTCATACTCAGGGTTTCAATTCAAAATAATTGCCCTTTCTAGTTCTAATAACAAAGATCCCTGCAAGAGCCTTAGTTTTGGTTATTTAACTCAAGTACTAAGTATTTTCCTCCACTCTAAATCCCCATTTACAGGTTTTCTTTTAATGATACACTAAACGTTCTTTAACACAGAAACACGGGAGTCTCCTTGATAATTTAATGAAACTGTAGGTCCACGTTATGGATGCCAGTTTGAATTATTTCATCCTCATCCGGATGGTTCTAAATACTACAAGGCACATCAGCCTCGACTGGCGTTGCTATGGAGAAGTACCAAGTCAGAGGCGGGAATCAAATTCACAATGTGAACAAAACAAAGAGTCATAGTTGTGCAAATTCATCCAAAACCTAAAACCTGAAGGTGAACTGATTTAAACGGTTGAAAAGCAGCTTGGGAGTTGTAGTAGACTGTACATTTTTTTATGCACACAGGCTTGTACTTGACTTGACTGTTTAATCAAAGAAGCAGACATTTTGCCACGCATTTCAACGGGGAGGTGTTCATGTCCATTCGAGCCTCGAAGTCCGTCATCATTACTATTATTGCAGCAACCACCAGTTCAGTTCTCATCATTCACTTCTCCTGCATTTATATATCAGCTCTCAGCTGAAGCAGGAAAACAAATAGAAAAGGAACTGTATCTATGTCTTTGTATGCTAGGCTGCACTGTAAATCTTCTTAAAGGCTCCAGTGTTTCTCAGTGTGGTTGTATGAGGTTCTTCTCCATAGTCGGTGTATTACCTACAGTAGATGGTGTCTGGAGAAACAGGCAGGAGTAGCAGCACAGGAGCAAAGTGATGTACTGTTGTGGACGGGGGGGAAGCAGCAAAACAGATTTTAGACACCAAAAAAAAAATCAGTATCAGTTTAAGTGTACGCTATATTTAGAGTATTTTCACTGCTTCACCTCGCCGTCAGACAGCCCTTTCTGACGGGGAACTGCAGCCGTTATCTCTGCTCTCTTCAAAGCCACCAGACTCCTCTGACAAAAAAAGGTAATTTTCTCTCAGAACGTGGGAGGTGCTGGTCTACCGCTGCCTCCATCAGTTAGTTTGTTCGTGTTATTGTGTGACTTGTGTAGAACAGCAACTCCTGTGTTCTGTGAGGTAAAATTACTGTTTTTGTGAATGGAGTCTGGTGGCTTTGAAGAGAGCATAGATAACAGCTTCAGTTCCCCGTCAGAAAGGGCTGCTGTCTGACAGCGACGTAAAGCAGTGAGAATATTCTAAATATAGTGTACACTTAAACTGATATTGATATTTTTAGGTGTCTAAAATCCGTCCTCAGCAGATCATTACTTTGCTCCCGTGCTGGTGCTCCTGTCTGTCTGACTATGGAGAAGTACCTCATACAACCCCACTTCAAAAATATCCAAACTACTTACTAACTTTGACTTTATTGTCCACCTTAGTGGGAATTTGTCTTTGGCTTCTCTAGTACATACAAGATAAATTCAAACGTGACACAGCATATCACAGACAATAACACACGTTAAAAACATACAGTCAACAAAACACTCACACACACTGTTACAAAACTACAACAACAGATGTACAATCGTGCAAATTGGTAGGAAACAGCAGGTGGGGAGAAGTTACACCTTTCAAATACTTCTTCCCTAGTGCAGTCATTTTGCATTCAGTAGCTGTATTTCATGGGGAATAACAGACCTGTTATATATGTTCCGGCTCGCCCTCGGGACCCTGAATCGACGGCCAGACGGGAGCAGCTCAACTCAGACTTTAGTGGATGTGAAGCGTCTGCAGATATCTGTCTGGCCTTCTATCTCTATCCTTTTAATATTAAAGTACTGTAACTCCATAATGCTACCAAGATCTCTTGATACACACGGGTGGTACTGAGAACAGACTCATCAGCTGATTTTCCAACATTATCCACTGATTTCCACAATGAATAAGCTGTTTACTGTAATTTGCATCAGGCTTCACCTCAGTAGCCGCTTCATCAAAACTTTAAACCAGCCATGATGACAGTTTGCTTTTTCCTGACAGTTTCTCCCTTCACGTCTCCAGCAGCATATTAGTTGTCAAGCAGCTCAATGGAGCGATATGGATGGAGCCTACACGGGGCATGGCAATGCAGCACAATTAGACGGTACTAGATCACCTCAGCAGTCTGAGCTGGGCTGCTCTATAAATACGATTTAGGATTTAAGGGCTAATTAAATAGATTAATAATGTGTTTCATTTGAGATGTTTTACAGTCTTTTGTACATGTTCTGTCGGTCTGTTGACTCGTTTATTTAATCCTCTATAGTACAAAAGTTCTGTGATGTGTTTGACGTACCTGGATGGAGATGACGTAGACTCCAGAGTTGAGGCTGCTGTACTGAGCCACGGCGTCCTGGTCCTCTGTGATCATCACTACGTCCTTCATACCTGCCAGGTGGTTATAGTACCACACCGCTGCAGAGTACACACACCTACACACACACACACACACACGTAGTTAATTCACCAGACAGCTTGCCTGTTAAACTTTGATGTTAAGTTACTCTAGCATATAAACTATCGCTACCTGTAACTGAAAACATCACGAGGAACACAGACTGCTCCGTTTACTGTCTTGTTTATACAATAAAGTCATTTCATGACAGCAGATTGCATCTCCAGCTTATAAAAGTAAACTAAAACAGCTTGGTTTGACAGCATAATGTATAACACCGGTGGACTAACATCACCCAGAGCATTAAATCTTTATCAGAACAAAAATCTTAGTGGTCAGCAGAACTTTTACTGTCTCTAATGATGTCTTCCTTCTGTATCAGAGGTAGCGTTGTGCTCAAACAGGGAGCTTCCTTCTTTAATGTATGCAGCAGATACCACCGTGCTGCTGACATTCACTGATAGTAATTTAACTAACTGGGTGAAAATACCAAACTTGCAATATCTTCACAAATACAGAATTTGTTTGGTTTGATATCATTTTGATTTGAACGTTTTGGGATTTTGGGCTATTTTTTTGAGATTCTGATTTCTTCATTCTACATTTTTTAGATCTGATTTCCTGCTCAAGCAGGAAAAGTTATCAGAGTTTGGTTTGTCCGTTCTGGGCTACCGTAGAGACATGGCGGAGCAACATGGAGGACTCCGTGAAGAGGACCCGCTCCCTACGTAAACGTCTCATTCTAAGGTAAAGAAAACTCTTATTTTCAGGAGATTATACACTTAAGAAAACATACGTATTAATATTTGTATTCCATTTGTGCCAGTAGATCCCCCGAAATGTTGAACACACTGGTCCTTACACGTCTTAATGGTGCAACCTGATTTAGTTGAACTTGTGAAGAAACAGGTGCAACCTGATCCTAGACCTTCAAGTATCAAGTAGCTTGTGAAATATAACAAATCTAGTAGTCTACAGCTATTAGTTCATTATACCAGATATATATATTTAAATCAACATTTACGTAAATATAAGTATCGTATTGGACTCAGTGTCTGCAACAACCTCGTTACCTAAAACAACCTCGTCGCGTAAAACAACCTTGTTGCCTGAAACAACCTCGTCGCCTAAAACAACCTTGTTGCCTAAAACAACTTTGTTGCCTAAAACAACCTTGTTGCCTAAAACGTGATGATCAGGACACCCCCACTAGACACCACATCATTCCACTGATTAGCTTCTTCTGAAATCCTGTATTGTTTAAGAACTACTTGCTGCTCCCAGCTATAACCCGGGCTGCTGGTTCTGATTGCACCGTATTGTACTGGTGACGGTGTAGAGGAGGCAATGATCATTGACCTGGTCTGCCACTTCTCCTGGCTCTCCCCCTTCTCTCGAGGACAGTAGGAATACTCCTGAAACTCGTTGGCAAACAGCACACAGTCGTGTCGAGGGTCTTTGAGCAGGTTACGCAGTCGGTTGTAATGCCTGCACAGAAACACACAACGGAAAACACACTCTTCAGGTCCAAATCACAGAGAGAACTACAACAATGAATACAGTAGAATAAAGCAGTGATTCTCAAAGTGAGGACCCCCAGGGGACGTTTTTAGATTCATTCATTTAAATTATCATGATATCATTTATTCTACAAAAGGCTTCATAGTTCAACGAATACTATTTCAATGTTTAAATCTACAGTATAATCATATATATACCAAGCAAGAAAGACTACAAAGAGTGGAAGGGAGGTGGGATGGACGGGTCAAACAAACACAGGACTTTCACCCAGGAGACCGCTGCTTGTGTGAAATCAAAAGGCAACACCACGTTGTTTCACGCCGCGTCGCTTCACGCCGCGTCGCTTTACGCCACGCCGCGTCGCTTCACGCCGCGTCGCTTCGCTTCACGCCGCGTCGCTTTACGCCACGTTGTTATGCTTGTTACATAACATTACGTAAGAAAGGCTAAGGGCAGTTGTCGTTTATTTACAGTAGTTACGTTGTTACGTTACGTTGTACGCAAACCATGATGTTTTTCTAACCTTAACCAAGTAATTTTGTTGCCTAAACCTAACTAATCATTTCACAACGTTAACCACGCGGCATTGTGCGTTTCTGCAAACGTGATACGAGGATGATATGAAACGTATTTATGAAACTTTTTTGGTTGAGAAACGTTGACATTCAACGTATCCCGTGGTTTGCAGAAACATACAATACCAACATTTTTTCTGGCGACTGGGTTGGTTTAACAGTTCATAGATTACGTTCTATTACGAATCTATAACTCTGCATATATATGTTTAATACATGTCTAATAGATTTTTAATACATTGCTCTTGTGTTGTTCTTTCACATAACTAAGACTATACAAGTATAAACAATAGTCAAATTATTCCAAGGGACGTACATGAGTCGTCTCAGGTATATAGAGTGAGATTGAGAACCTCTAGATTAAAGGAATAGTTTTATATCTTGGGTAATACACCTCTTCACTTTCTAGCCAAGAGTTAGATGAGAAGATTGTCTGTAGCCAGCTGGGCAGCTTCAATTAGCAATTCACCAGCTTCTTTCACAGGAGGTATTATTTCTTTTAATGCATAAGATGGTGCACTTCACAGAATCTTCCTATATATATATATATATAAGCAAAGTAGCAAAGAAACTCAAAGGTCATCCTCCACACAGAGAGAGCTGCTCGTCCCTGTGGGTTGAAGTGAAAGGAAAACTGCAATTACTGACACAGTATGGCATCAGAATCTGCTCCACCAGCGATGTCTACCTTATCAGAAGTGAAGCCTCATCATATTAATGATGCAACGTTTTAGGAAGGCGGCGTAAGCAGAAATCACAAAAAGAAAAGCAGAGGTCATGTGGGACTCCTTATTTACTGCGTTCGCCACGTTTGTCAGAAAGCTCTCCCGCGTGTTTGTGTGGGAGACGGATTTCAAGACGGAGGGCCGCGTCTCGACTAGCTTGGTCAGCAGAGCTCTGATATAATGAGGTTGACCCCGCCGCTCTCTGTACACGCTGCTGCAGGAGGGTTGTAATTAGAGGCTTAATTCAAAAGCAGCCTCAGGAATTAAAGGTCTCGACCACGGGAGGCGTCCTGTTGCCTTCAGGGTGCCTGGAGCTGAATTGATGTATCTGCTGGTAGAAGAATGAGCCTGTGATGCTGACCACCACCAGTACGTTGGTTTTGACATATACAAGTGAAACGTTAAAAGGACTCGTGACGACTTTCCCAGCGTACCTGCGTCCTTTGCTGTGCTGCACGGCCTGGCAGGAGGTCTGGGTGAAGATGATGCCCTGCAGCTCTCTGAACTCCAGGATCTCCAGATAGTCCGCCACCACGCCGACATCAGGGACCACATAGTGGGTCAGATCTCCGGGCAGCACTTTGCCATCTGGTTGGGATGTAAGCAGGGAGAACTGGTCATGTCCAGGGTCATAAGTCCAAGATGCCCACAGTGGAGTTCAGTGTGTTTTTGTATTGTACAGTGATGATTGGTGCTGATGGAGACACTAGGGCTGCAACTAACAATTATTATCATCGTCTATTAATCTGACGATTATTTCCTCGATTAATCGATTAGTTGTTTGGTCTATAAAATGTCAGAAAATGGTGAAAAATGTCAATCAGTGTTTCCCAAAACCCAAGATGACGTCCTCAAATGTCTTGTTTTGTCCACAACTCAAAGATATTCAGTTTACCGTCATAGAGCAGTAAAGAAACCAGAACATATTCACATTTAAGAAGCTGCAATCAGAGGTTTTTGACTTTTTTTCCCCTTATAAAATTACTCAAACCGATTATCAAAATAGTTTAATGTTAATCCTGATATTTATAAGCCGATACATCACACATCCCTACAAGTTCGAAACTGTTCATCAAGAGGGCATTTTAAACTGGTATTTGCATACATAAGAGCATTAAATACAACAGTTATTACTGGTATTAGGAAAGAGTACAGCACTTGACAAACTGTTTATCACTAAATTGTCAATATTTCGTCCATTTGAACACGATTTTACAGAACAAACATTATTAATTCCAATAAATGAGTGACTGATTGTTGTATTGTCTCTGCATTGTTCCATAAACCACTTTCTCAATCGGTCTACACTGATGTGACTCTGAAATGTTCAAAATCGGTCAAACCGTTTGAATGAAAAGTGAGATTTTGTTATCATACTATATTTAATCTTTGAGCACATGATGGGACTACTGTTTCTTTTATATATTTCATTATATTTTAAGTAAAAACAGTAGTCCCATGTGCCCAAATACTAAATATAGTATGATTAAAATTTTTTTTTCTATATCTCAGAAACTATAAGGAGCACAATCAAGTATTTGGTATCTATGAACTCATAATAACAAGTTGAATATCATAGATAATGCACACATATGTAGTGTATATGTGTGACATTATCTCAAACTGATGGACTTTTATGTATTGTGTTGTTTTATGTAGTGTATTTATTGTCATGTGCTTGTTTTGTTGTCTACCTGCCCAGAAACTACAGATGCAAATTAGCTTCTAGCTAACTCTGGTTTTAATTGTGTGCTGTCCCTGCAAAAATAAACAATAAAATAAAAAAATAAATTAAAAAAAATCATATAACATTTAATAAACACAATTTTGGCGTTTTTCCTCATCTTTAAAAAATAAAAAAATCCTGGCTTTGTCTATTGATAAAAGTGTGATTTTTCATGTGGTCTAAAAATGTCAAAGTTGTTCTGTTAAGATACTCAGCCAGAGTATATCCTTACCAGATTTAAAAGTCCCATGTTGTAAAAAGTGACATTTTCAGGTCTTTTATATTATAAAGCAGGTTTAAGTTCTATATAAATATTGTGAAAGTATTGAAACGCTTAATCCACAGAGAAATACACACAGCCCGTATTCAGAAACTGAGCTTTTGAAACAAGCCGTCAGGATTTCTGTCCATTTGTGATGTCACAAATATACAATATTTAGACAGACGTTTCACAGTTTTAAACGTAAACATTCGAAATGTGTCCCAGTTTATTTCCTGTTGCAGTGTATGTGAATAACATCAGCTGACAGGAAGTAAACATGGACCCAAGCTGTTGCCTAGCAATGCAATTCTGTTGCAACTCCATTGAAATGTACTAAAACGGAGCGTTTCAGACAGACGGTGAATACAGGCATATTCAGACAGACAGTATGAGGAAAATAAAGTTTTTTTAAACATTAAAGTATGTAAACATGTTCTGGAAGAAACACAAAATACAAGTATGAACCTAAAAATGAGCAGGATAGGGGACCTTTAAAGACTTTAGACCAATCAGAAGAAATGTGGTATTATTACTTATCATACTAAATAGAGCTAGTGTTTGGTAAACTGGTTAAAGGCTGTTAAACACCAGACACATGCTGTATAAAACGTTGATTAATCAGTATTTTAGTAAGTGTTGGTGGACTCAGAGCCTCTATTATCTGTACTATCAGCTCCAGTGTGTTCAGGTATGTGTGCAGGTATATAAAGTGAATGAAGGTGTGTATCACAGTGTGTTAGTTGATGATCTGACTGTACCTTGGTTGTTGTTGTTGTTGTTGTTGTTGTCGCAGTCTGCCTGACACAGCTCGCTGTAACACGGAACCTTCTCTCTCAGGTAATGTTCACGAACCACACGAACCTTCCGGCCTCGGCAGCTCCTCAGATGGAGGATCTTCTCCGTCTTGATCATCCTCAGATCTCCAGACTCTCCAGACTAAACCACCAGTCTCCTGAAATCAGCTGTTTCTGTATTCCAACGCGGGAAGCGAGCTGGCGACAGTTTGTAAACAATCACGCAGAACTTCAGGGAAGTGCGTAAGAGGCAAAGCGCGCTGACGTCATGACGCAAGAGCGGGGACTTCTTTTGATGCGTTCAGGTTTTGTCGGACGTTCAGGAATGGAACTAGGTCTTTAAAGAGTGTGAGGCTGATTGATTCTATATTTTTGTTATTGTCAATAAATCCCATGAAAAGATCAAAACCAAAAGTGTGTTTATTTGTCTCCCGATACTTTCTGACTATTCTAACCCGTTGTGGAATAAAAATTAATAAAAAATAAATAAAATTGTGGGTCAATATTTTTGATTGATGTTCGCAAATAATTTAACAGCCTGCAGTTGTATATCACATTTTTGTGTATATGTAAAAGAAAATGCATGCATCTGAATGTGTGAATTTGTATATATACAAATTATATATATATCTATATATCTATATCTATATATATATATATATATATATATATATATATATACAGTTTGTTTAATTCTGCTACAGTGTTTATTGATTAATATGTGTATGATGCAAATATGGGAACTGATTTTAATATTTTTTTACCTTTATTTATTTATTTATTATTATTATTATTATTATTATCATTATTATTATTATTATACAGTGGGTTTTATTTTCCATCTGATGTTATGCATTCTATGTATTCTTTTTCTATATTATTTTTACTACTTAAATTAATTATGGCATTTTATCCCTATTTTTATATTTATCCCTATTCTTTGTTTATTTCCCCTTACTGTAAAACACTTTATGCTGCATTTCTTGTATTAAAGGTGCTAAATAAATAAAGTATATGTGCATATATATATATGTATATGTCTGGATGTGCATCACCGCTTGCAACATAATGATGTAGTTACTTTGACCAACAAACCCCAAAACAACGATGCTTCATTAAAACTATGAACACAACAGCTAGTATAAGCTAACTGTGTGCTACCTGCTGGATACAAAACAGTGGAGGAAGGATGAAGAAACGTTGTTAGCAGGCCAAACTGACAGTTTGCTCAGAAGATAGCAAGTCAGATGACCAACCAACCAAGGGATAAAACACCTCTGAACATTGGACTTCAATTCAACAGGTGACCGAAAAGAAAGCAACGGCCATGCTGCTCTGCTGGAGCTGTAAGTAGCTTGCCTACTATTAATGCTAGCATACAAACGGTATCCATGACAACTTAATAAGCTAAATGCAGCAGTGGAAGAAGTAACGTTATTCAGGTATTTTACTTGAGTAAAAGTAGTAATACAACAGTGTAATACTCTGGTACATTTACAAGTAACCTTATGGTCCTGAATTATCTAAACCTATAATAATATATTATAATTTAGTTGATTTATATTTAATAAAAATAAAAAGTATGCTACAATACTTCCAGAATGTAGTGGAGTAACGTTAGAGGTATACAGTAGCATAAAATAGAAAAGTGCAAGTACCTCAAAACTGTACTTTTAAATACTGTGTATTTAAAAGTAGAGTAATGTTTCTAGCCACTGGTTAAATGCTCATTCAAAGTATATTTCGTGTGGGTTTTTTTCTGTCCCAACTGGTTTAAACAGTGTTATCATAAAATACTGTGTTGAGCTGCGTGGAAGGAAGTATGACATTTATATTTGTGGTTTTATTTTGTATTTTTTATTTTTTTTAAAGGTCCCATATCGTGCTCATTTTTAGGTTCATACTTGTATTTTGTGTTTCTACTAGAACATGTTTACATGCTGTAATGTTAAAAAAAACCTTTATTTTCCTCATACCGTCTGCCTGAATATACCTGTATTTACCCCTCTGTCTGAAACACTCTGTTTTAGGGCATTTTGACGGAATTGCAACAGAATTGCGTTGCTAGGCAACAGCTTGGGTCCATGTATACTTACTGTCAGCTGATGACATTCACATACACTGCAACCAGGAAATAAACTGGGACACATTTAGAATGTTTACGTTTAAAATTGTGTCAAGGGGTCTAAATATTGTATATTCGTGACATCACGAATGGGCAAGAAATCCTGACGGCTTGTTTCAAACGCAGAGTTTTTGAATACGGGCTGTGTGTATTTCCATGTGGATTGAGTGTTTCGATACTTTCACAGTATTTATATAGGACTAAAGCCTGTTTTATAATAAAAAAAACATGAAAATCTCACTTTTTATAATATGGGACCTTTAATACTGAAGTGAAACTAAAACCGCTTGACTCAGTGTTTTTTTTTTTTTCACAAAACCGAAAGCGGAAGTGAGGTGGGGTCAGTGCTCTCGCTGCCTCCGCTGCTCTTCGGTCGCTCTGTGCAGAGCAGCAGCTGCAGCATCAGAGACTCACTGAGACACTCTGAGCTCAAGTTGGTAACTACTGCACACCGACACGGATGATGCTGAGGACTTTACTCATGTTGCTCCATCCACATCTTTAGAATTTTTTTTTTTTTTTTAAAGAATAATGTCAACCACGTCGTCTCTCAGGAAGCTCCTTTAATAGCATCTTTATTTGCATGATAAATCCACCAGAATGAACTTTATTTAGGACGCATCCCTCCTGCAGGTAAGCTGTTATTATTTGTTTTTATTTATTTTACACACACAAATGAACAGCTAAATACTGAATCATGATGACCTGACAGAGGGAGTGTGTGGTTTCCTATTAGTGAGTTTAATTATAATCAAAGCACTTCATATCTGTGGGCTATTTTCTTTAATATTAACATTCCTGTTTTATTTTAACATGCATTGCTGTGTTGTTGTATTAGTAACTCTATTGTAGATGGATTGTAATTACCAGACTTTGCACAAGACAGATAAATCCTTGTAGTTTGTGTGATATTTGAATCTTAAATAACCTGCATATCTTTATAATCCAGCTGCGTTGTTGCTTACATTTTTAGCTAAATGAGCAAATTTTGAAACTCAAGAAAAGTAATTGCTATTTTCCCTTAAGAAGGACCTTATATTGATTTGGCAGATTCTTTTTTCAGTTATAATTAGCCTATTATTATTTATTTACATGATCACTGTTGTTACTGTCTGTGTTTTTGGCATCACTATTAATAGTAATTATAATCAAAGCATTGCATTCTTGTGGGCTGTTTTCTTTAATATTAACATTCCTGTTTTATTTTTAACATGCATTGCTGTGTTGTTATATTAGTAGCTCTATTATAGACTATCATCCTGAATTATAATTGCAAGACTTTGCACGAGACGGATGAATCCTTGTAGTTTGTGTGATATCTGAACCTTAAATAACCTGCATATCTTCATAATCCAGCTGCATTGTTGCTTACATTTTGAGCTAAATGAGCAAAATTTGAACTCAACATTATTTGACAACATTATTTGAACTCAACATTATTATTATTTTTATTTAAAGGGACTTTATATGAATTTGGCAGATTATTTTTTTCAGTTTTACTATTATTTATTTTCATGATCACAGTTGTTATTGTGTGTTTTTGGCATCAGTATGAGCAGTTTGTCTTAAAAAAGTTCCTCTCATAGCTCCTTTCTTTATGAAACTGAATGCTTTGTTGACATGCAGTCACTTAGTGGTTTATTTGTATTTATTGTAAGTTAAATTGTTGTCAATCTCTGCAGTCCTCAGGTCCCAGACATCTGCTGGGTTTTATTCCAGAGATCTAATCGGGACGTAGTCGACCTTGGCCAACAGCTCAATGCAATCAGCTGTAATGGAGTAGCTGGTAGGACAGAAGAGCTTTTACCTGAACTAAAACCTGCAGTGAGCTGCTGCTACTCCTCCGGGCTGCTGAGGACTGAAAACCAATGGTGTGCATTGAGACAGTTTCCCATCTATATAGAGGTCTGGACTCTGTCTGACTAGATGGGTCAGGATGATCATTGCAGTTGTAGTATTTCCATTGATTCCCCTGAGGCATCACAGCAGGCAGAGTTTACACAGAGAGTAGCTCGCTGTCGGCACTAGATGGCCATCTTGAGCAAGGCACACATGAGCCAACAGCTGGTATAGGAGGCTGAAGTGATGCTGATTATTCAGACATACAAGTAGTGTGCAGAGGTTTCAGGTCACGTCTCTTTGAAGATTATAATCAATCGTTAAAACCGATTGAATATTCAGAATATTGGTGTTTAATGACCGGAGCATGTAAAGCTCAAAGCCAATAGAAAGACTGAAGTGAACCAATAATCCAGAGAGAGAAGTGCTGCTCAGTTTCTGTGTTCTCTCCTCAAGCAGCTGCATTTACTGAGCTGCTGCTGCTGCTGCTGGTTGGAGATTGTGCTGTGCAATATGTCACAGAGACATTTGTCACAAATGTGCTCTCGCAATAATAGTAATGCAGCTTTTGACGACTCCCGAGCTCTTACTTTAATTAAATGTGTTTTACTTTTTAAGACGATGCTGTGTGCGTGGCTCGGGGGTGGAGTTGGAGGTGGTGCTGATGGTGGGTCAACGATTTCAGTTACCAGGAGTGTGTGTGTGTGTGTGTGTGCAGGAGAGGGCTTCATATACAGATGAGAGAAAAAAGGTTGTAAGAAATGCAAAACAAACAAAAGATGCATTTAAAAAAACAAGTAAATGAGAGTGACGGCAGACGGCTACTGACCTGAGACTCAGGATCGCTGGAGGAGCACATGGGTTGTTGTTGTACTTGAAGCAAGTTGAAGATTTGATATA
>CAKAOI010052270.1:83597-96534 GCA_916701655.1 Sebastiscus albofasciatus | reverse complement strand
CCCCCAGAATGGGGCACAGTAGCACCACCACCAGACCATTTAAAAAGCTTCACGTTTACATTACGGCTCATAACGAACTCCTGAATCATGAGGCATAGAAGCGGAAAGGATTGATATGGATTCCATTGTTCAAGACAATTCTTTCAGTATACGTTTCAGTTATTATTTCACTATATATTTCTTGCTATCGAGCGCTCCAGGGATGATGTATTTTAGCATCGCCCTGGGTTCCCTCGACAAAAAGCCAATGGGATTATTCCATTGGGGTTTTGGATTATTGCAGAAATTAAGCTTTATGGCAAACAAACGTTTATGATACAAGGTACATATTTTGTTCGTAAGATAATGAAAATCACTTTTATGATTTTTGAAGCATAAGTGCAATCGCCAGAAGCAAAAAGCTAACGTTAGGCTATAAACAAACTACACCACGGTCGCATGAACGCGAGTATAAACAACAAGGCAGACGAGTCGGCGTGATGACGTTTAGTAGTCTCATTTAGCCACTTATTAGCAAACGCCTTTTTTAAAGACACGTAAAGGCTTAAAAGTTCACAAGCAGGTTATTTATTGATGTATTTTATATGGTTGAAGCTTGTCTTAACCACAGACATTATTTCAGGCATCTAACTGAAAATCCATTTCAAAAAAACCCATTGACTTCCAGACGAGGGAACCGGAAGTGCTAAAATGTTAACTCATTTCCGGGTTTTAGAGCTCATTCCTGTAGCGATCTATAGTAAATGTGAAATGGATTTTTTTGCAAAAATGAATAGATAAATAGAAATAAATATTAATAAACAATGACAAATTGCCAACTTTGTTTTTTTTAAATTCCATACCATTCTCCAGTAGTTGCCAAATTATTCTGTATGTGGCCTATTTAAAGTTCCTGTGAGGGACTTTTAACTGGTTATGAAACTGTCTCAATGTAATACTGCTGCCTCTGTATGACCGGCATAAATAAACAAGACTGTCAGCAAGAAGATTGGCTATTTCTATATACAGTAGTTATTCTTAATGCTTGTTATCGGTGACGAAATCATGCTGGTTCACCAGAAAATCCTTCAGCTCGGACTCCAGCAGGGCCTCCAGCAGGGCCTCCGGCAGCGACCATGACCTATGATTTTAAATTTTTAGAATAGTCATTCAATTATAAAAATCAAATAGTTTATGTGATTATCTTCTTGTCTTAAAAACTGACTAGTTTTTGAAAAATGATCAACTAGTTCCAAGTGACAGACGTGGATCTGCAATCGGAGCTCCAGCTTATAAGATAATAAATTCCTGTTATTGAAATATACTCAGAGGATTGCACAGCCTTTCCAGTGATTTATGATAACTAAGTGCATCACAGTCGTTGCTTTCATATCGCTGTAGTGTATTACAGAGAACCTCCCGTTCCTGCTGCTTGCACAGCCGGTTTAAATACAGGCTAGGTTCGCCACATCCAGCTGTTCCAAAACATCTTCCTACTTGATGTTCCTCCTCTCTCCTCCCTATGTACTGTGTCTTAATTGGAAACAGTGGCGGCGCTGACATACGGGCTGAGCCCTGGTATGCGCTCTGCAGAAGCCCGCCTTTCCTTCCTCCGCTGTCAAAAAAGTTGCTGACTCCTCATTGCCTCTTGTATGCATTCATTCACTGTGCCTTATCAGCGACAGAGAGCTGGAACCATTTCTTAATATGTCCCAAAGTTACTGTCATGTTGAGTGAGTGTGTTTGCACCTGTTGTGGTTTTCAAAGTCGGACACTGTCTGCCCCATCGGGCCCCTCCAAAAAGTTTTGTCATTCACATTATTGTTCTTTGTCTTACTTTCATTTGGCTGATAATCGTGCTTTATCATGCAAGTTTGAGAACTACGGTTCCCATAATGCTTTAGGCTACAACTTAAGCCACGTTTTTGTTTACATTTTGGCATATTGGCACCATTAAAAGTATAGCTGAGTTAGCTATTAGCAGTTATTGTTTGCATCGTACCCGTTGATGAACACACAACCATCGCTGGATTACTTTGATACTGAAGAAAACGACATTGATTCTTAGGGAAGTTCTGGAGTTATAAGCAGTGTCCTTTTCTTCGATTTCTTAGCGGATTTAATGGACGTTCATTGGAGATGACCATCTGAGATGATGATGAGTTATGACTCCGAGAAGGAGTGTGATTTTTTTTTTTAAGCAAATTGCGGTAATGGAGCACAAAAGAGTACCTTAATGCATCCATTCTTCCACCTCATGCATTGTGTTTGCCTCACGTGATGTATCCATACACTGTATATAAGAAGAGGATGTAGTCACCGTGACGTCACCCGTTGGTTTATGGACTGTCGTTTTGAAGCCTCAAGTTCAGCATTTTGGTCTTCGCCATCTTGTTTTTTTTGCAACCAGAAGTGATACGAGAGGGTGGAGCTACAACCGAACGCTGAATAAGACGTTTTCAGACGACCAAAAAGGTTACAACACTAGAAACTATTGATTGAGACCATAAACTCATGTTTACGATGTTAACTAAGGTGATAAATCAAGTGAGAAGTAGGCTCATTTTCTCATAGACTTCTATACAATCTGACTTCTTTAAGCAACCAGAGGAGTCGCCCCCTGCTGGCTGTTAGAAAGAATACACTTTAAGGCACTTCAGCATTGGCTTCACTTCTCAGACCCGGAGGTTGCCCGCTGGACGTATCTCCCTTCACCCCCCGTTAAACTGTCTCGCTCCATAGAAACATGTTACGCCTATGGCTTTAGTATTCAAAATGTATAACCTCTGGAGAGAATGAATGATTTTAACCCTTGGGTCTATATTACATGGTTTATAGTTGAAATAAATTGAACAAGTTCACTGTTGAACAGTTTAACCTCCTAACTTAACTTGCCTTTTGCTGCTTTTGAATACTTTTTCATACTAACTTTATGGGATCTATGCTTCGGTGAGCCGTAATATTCTCGATAATGTTCCATGAAACGGTGGCAAACCACTGAGTAAAGCCCAGTGTAACGGTAGTTAAAGCGACACTCTATCCGTGCCGTCAAAACCACACTCCCGACGTCTGCTTTGTATCCTGAATGTTATAATGACGCTGCATGTTTAGAGCACCCGGTTTCCTTCACTTGGTGTATTTTTGGTGGAGACAGGATATTGGGGCAGGAAGGAATTATTCAAGGAAAGACTGCATAGCATGTCTTTTTGGAAACCACGTGGGGACAGAAAGGCGACTGACTTGTAGGGCAAGAACTGCCAGCAGTGTGTGACCTTGACCTCTGACCTCCCTGTGTGTGAATATGTGGGTACAGAAATGGGCTGGAGTCACAGAAACAAAACAAATTTGACCTCTTTCTGCCTGTTTAGGTTTCACTTTTATGCGTCACGTTGCTCACAGATGCAGGTTTGGATCCACGATTGTTTTCGCCAGCATCACTAAGCTGAAAGGATTGAGTGAATGATTCCATTCAGACTTTGGATCATGAGACAGGGAATCCAAAACGGCACACAGTCACCTCATTTCTGCTCAGCCTTTTCCGAGACCTAATACTGCAGGAGCCCTTGGAAAATGGGAAAGAAACATCACTTTTCCTTTTAGACGGAGAGGAATGTGGCACAGCGTTGATGGTTTTTGCAGGATTGGCTCGCCCAAGGCCCGTCTGTCCTTTTTCTTCTGAAGCAGGAATGTAGGTTAGTGAATTGATTAGCGCTAATAAGGCCTGTCCAGGTCCCTATTACAGCACGACCGCAGAGAAGCTGGACTGAAATAGCTCAGCTTTAGTACAGTCTGGACATGTACTTAACACTGACTTTCAAACAAATCTCTGTTTATTTAAAACGAATGGACTTGGACTCAAGTAGTGGCTGTGTTCTGTTATTAAATGATATTGGTTAACCATCTGTAATATTAACCACCTGTGAGATCACTGAGATATTACAAGCAACTCTCTCATAAGAGCAGTTTTTGTCAGAATAAGACAGCATGAAGGGGGATTTATAGTTGTGTGTGTGTGAAGGGGTTGTGTTGTACCTTAGGCACATAGCCATCACAGCTACGCTACAGGCTACAGCGCAGCTTACGTGCGCCTCCTCAAAACTGTAACTAAACATCAGGACAACAGCAGATATGGAGATACCACATGGAGACAGTTGATGGTGAAGACAATAGCCATGTTTCCATTCACATATTTCTATGCACATTTTGAAGTGTCGCATTAGAAAAGCTGTATGAAAACTACAAAATTCAATGAAACTTCCTCAATTGCGAAGAAAAAGGTTGAACACCTGATTGAGGTAGTTTTTGCCTTTGTCAACTGATCAGCTGTTTAAGCTGTTGGCTTCGTTTTGGACATTTCCATAGCTTGTCTTCGTGTCCAGTCAACATGAAACATGGCCAGTACTAGATGACATGAAAGAACAATTAAAACTTGCCCAATTGAAACTAAATTCCTGAAGACCTTTCTCCATTTCTTCTGTCGTAGATGGTTAGACGGCCAAGCCGACTTGTTTTGTTTCCGGTTTGCAACCTCTACTTCTTCTTCTGCTCTGTTTACTGGCGGATTACAGCCATGCGTATCCTATAGCGCCAACTTCTGACCAAGTTTATTCGCTTCAAACCAGTTGATAGAAATGCACCTAATTCGCATTTCTTTTTTTGCGACATTTCCAAAGTTTGCTTAAAGTTGGCTTGACAATTGTTTGAGAAAACAGCTAATTAAATAAAGGAAGTTGTAGGAAGATAGTAAATGAAACAGCAAAATAGTTACCTGGGTACGCCATCATCACTCTATAGCACAAAGTAAATGAAAGGCTATGAATACAGTTACTGTGGGGAATATAATGGAAGTGATCGGGGTGGCTGTGGCTCAAGAGGTAGTCCACTAATCACATGGTTGGCGGTCCATCCCGAGCTCTTCCTGTCTTTGGGCAAGACACTGAACCCCACCTTGCTGATCCTAAAGGGACCATGAATGTCTATACCAAATTTCATGGCGATCCATGTAGAAGTTGTTGACCGACATGATACCATCCCCAGAGCTGTTGATTTAATAAGTAGATACTGACCGCATTTATTAACAGTCTGTACTCTTGAATGAAACCTCCGCAATGAGACAGACAGTCATGGCAACTTCCACTAAACAATCGACAAACAATCAGTGTTGTTCTTGTCTTTGGTGACATCGTTACAGCAGTTGCTTTGGTGATGTGACTCAACTTGTAATAGATATCATACCCTGTACAGATAGTTGTTTATTTCATCTGAATCTGAAGTGAAGTCATCAAGTTTTAGTGACTGTACAGTATTTATTGTTTAGTAATGACTGGCTTGAGTAAAGTGGCAGTTAAAGCAAGACACTCTACTGTACATTCCTTGCGATGACAAAGCAGGTGGCTTGACCACCAGAAGAAGCCACCGACCATCTCCGTCACTTCTCCATCATCACCTTCGTGTTCTCAGGAAGCGTCCGCCCCTGGAAACTTCCATCCTTGAGGAATAAGTTGTGTTTTCCAGACAGCTGTCCTCCTCATGGAAATACACCAGGACGGAGCCTAATAGAAGCCAGATGAGCTTAAATTCCACAACAATAATTGCCATGCCCCATTAGAGGACCTTTACTGTACACACTTTAACACATCTTTTGTTTAGTTGCGAGTGCAGGGCGGATGTTAGCCCAGAGGGGTTACCATGACAACTTGTAAAAGTTTCTTTATGGGGGCGTATCCAGGAACCACCGTATGTGTCATCCTTGTGTCACTCTTATTTGGAACATGTGTAAAATTGTGTTTTAAAGGTTTACAGCCTGGGAACTTTAGCCTGCACGTGTTTTGTTTATTATGTATTATTTAGAGGTATCGTATATACAACACCTCTAAAAAAAAATACTAAAACACCACAAACAAGACGACCATCAATTGTAATTCATCCCGGATAAGAGCTTCATGTTACTGATGTGATGTAATGTTCACTGAATGATATGAGGAGTGTGGAAGGTTTGTGAAAAGTGGCAGCTGAACTTTAAATTTAAAGGTTCACAGTAATATAATGTTAAAGCTAGGGTTGGTATTTTATCATTGAAATTCTCATTACCTCCCGACAGCAATCAATAAATCAAATGCTCTTACAAAAAAAGAAAAAAATCCAGTATCTGTGGTTCTCACAGGACTGTACTAAGTCTGCCTACCTGCCTGTCTACCTGCATGCACTCTGTCTGTGCACTCATTCCGCGTCACCGGAGTCTTCCACAAGCTGATAGCTTGACAGCTGTGAGTACTAACAATAGCCATTATGATATGTTTACGTTCATAATGTCTAGGGGTGTAAGAAAATATCGATACACATGAGTATCACGATATTATGTTTTGCGATGCTGTACCGGTTCTCCAAAACGCTGTCTTGATCTTTAATGAACCTCTTAAAGATCCGACAGCCCATCAGCTTTCTGTCTTTTGGAGTTCTTTTTCTGAGATTTAAAGCTGGAAGTTACTAGCTGCTAGTGAAGTTACTGGTATCATATTAAACTAGAAAACCTAAGGAATCCATTGGTACCAACAATGTCATGCTAGCATGTCGGGAAGGAGGCTCAATAACGCTCCGAAGTTACGCTAACTTTTGGTGAGGAAAAACTGGTATGGCCATTTTTCAAAGGGGTCCCTTGACCTCTGACCTCCAGATGTGTGAATGTAAATGGGTTCTATGGGTACCCACGAGTCTCCCCTTTACAGACATGCCCACTTTATGATAATCACATGCAGTTTTCTTTTGTTTCCCTTCAAGTCTTTATACTAAGCTAAGCTAAGCTAATTGGCTGCTGGCTGTAGTCTTACATTAAACGTACAGACATAAGAGTGGTATTGATTTTCTCTCAGCAGGAAACAAAATAAGCAGTTTCCACAAAATGTTGAGCTATTCAACTAGATATTGCTCAAACATATGTACTGTATATGAGTATGTCTGTATAGCTTACAATATTACTCAATACTTAATCATCATAAAAGGTGCTTCTTGATTCTCCAGTTTTATTGATCCGTATAGTTCAGACAGGTTCATGCTGCTATTTGAAACGACTGGAACGTTTACATGCTTTCAAAGAGAGCTGAATCCAGTCCTGTCAGGTGTATGAATTCAGTCAGTAACTTAGCCGGGACTTGCATGATAAACATTATTGGTCTCTCGAGGCTCACTTAATCCACAGGCGGGGGTTTGATGTGGGCAGGCAGTCTTTGGTCCCCACTGCGGTCGGACTCTTGAAAAGGATTTTGGGTCGGGGTACCCTGCTCTCGTCGTCTGCCCAAACCATTGCGCCGCATGTCTCCTCCTTGATGTGGCAGGTTGAGTTGCCATAATAAAAATTAAGAGATCATAAATGCAGGATGGATGCACCATGTGTTTTGTTGGATAATGCATGTGCCCCCAAAGAACGATCCAAGTCCTTCTGCTCGGCGACTGAAGCACTGATCTGCTCTCTACACACTTTCCATTTGAAGAAGGTGTGTGTGTGTGTGACCCATTTTTGCTTGGCTTTATGTTCAATACTTCACTGAAATGATATTATTTTACTTCACTATATGAATGATATTGGAAATAAACACCATTTTTATCACCACATATGGCACAAAGTGTCTATAATCTGAAGGGACTGATAGTGTTGCTGATCAAATGTCAGGCCTGTACTCCCCTTTGGAAATACACACATACGTTTCATGGTTTTCCCTCCCTATCTGTGACAGTGTGACTATATTTAAGTCACTGACAGGCTGTAGTAATTCAGTGTAGTGCAGAAGAAGTTAGTCGGTTCAGTGTTGTTGTTATTACTGCTGGTTGCCTAAGGCAGTTGAAGGTCTAAGTTCTTTTAAAGGATTTCTGCAAGAATTGCCTTTTTTGGTGATTGGATGGCGAGCGCTTCTGTTCTGTAAACTGCTCATTAACCCCCTTATTGTCAGTCAAGCTAGGAAAGCCATCCATCCTCTGAATGCTCTAGGTCTCTAGTTTCATCCATCCATCCTCTGAATGCTCTAGGTCTCTAGTTTGTGGTTGTAAAGTTTCATGAGGCTGTGATTATCCTAGAGGTCACCACAGGTCATTTTATACAGTGAAGTCAAATTTCAAACCATGATCTCACTACAATGAAATGGCTCCTATGATGACTAACATCATCACACATAAATACAATCAGGCTCATTGGATCCACAAGAGTCTCAGCTTTACAGTGATACCCAATTTATACATCACCATACACCATTTTAGAATTATAATCTTGAGGTCAGAGGTCAAGGGAACTTTGGAAATCGCCATGCCAGTTTTGTATACGATCAAAAGCTCCTGATTTGTGGTAACTGTTTTGTCAGATAGTAGGGCTGCTTTTAGCTGTGAGTGGTCCTAATATGTGACGCAAACATGTCACGAATGGATACAGTCCTTCTGTCTCCGTTTTAAATGTGCACTGTGGGATCTGCAGACTTCCAGTCCAACTATGGATGAACGTGTCTGGGATGGGAATGTCACATGGAGATGTTCGGTAGTTAGGGGAAGCATGATTTACCTCAGACGTTGACCTGAGCGAGTGACTCACTTACAACAAGCTTCGCATGTGCGGCTGGAGGGACGGGATGCGCGTGGGGGCGGACGGGCTTCCCTGAAGCATTTCCATCATGTGCCAGGCCCGGTCGTCTGGCACATTTACTGTAAATGAAGGGAGCCTCTATGTTACGAAATAAAAACCTTGACTGGTGAAATCACCCACCATATAATTAGCTTTTTTAAGCATGTGACTTCTTAACGTCTTTACCACACTGGATGCCTTTTACAGATTTCTGCTGGGAACAAAAGAAGGCAGAGTGGCGCACGTGCAGCTGGGATGAAGTTTTTAAACCAAAATTTCCACATCTGAGAGCTCACGCGCGCTAATGGAGACCAAAGGCTATTTAAAGGATGGAAACTTGTTTTGTTGAACAATCTCATAAAGTATATCAATCACTGTAAAATAAAGACTCTTCCCATAAAACGGCCTCCCTTCTGTCTGAAGGAAAGGCTCCAGCCACAGTTCACACCAGTGACACAGGATGTTTTCTGACTCTATTTCATAGTTGGAATATAGAAAGAGAAGGAAAAGATTAAGTTATTCAAACTGCAGATTCTATGCGACTTATATAAAACAAATTCTGTAAAAAGAAAAATTCAACATTTAAAACATACAGATTTACAGACTAAACACAGAATCACACCAGCATTTAGAAAAGGCAAAATTTTACACCAAAACCAATCACAGTTGTCTTGGGCGACTGTGCCCTTGCAAAATAGAGTACTTCAGGAAATTAGTTAGTATTTTTGCACTTCCGACAAAGAACGTCTATTGCCAAGAAGTGAAAGTCAATTGTTCGTTCCATTCATGGATGTATTAAAAGAACTGGATACAGCGTTGGAGGCGGGGCCCCGTTCATTCCTATGAGAGTTGCTCAGTGGTGCATGAAGCCTAAATGGCTCGACTTCCGTCTGGAAAAGTACCCGGATCTTGGCGGAGTAGTGTCCGCCCTGTCACATGGCTTCGTCACGGGGTCCCAACATCACGCCGTCGTCACAGCTTGTACTCTAGCCTCGGTCTGCATCTCATTCACATGAACGGAGGAAGGGAAATAACTCTGGATTCAGCTATTAGTGCATTTTACAACTTTAAAAACTAAATTTTTTTAATAAGGGCTATTAGAGTGTTCGTACTGGGGAGATGATTCACCTAAAAAAAAAATTATCCCTGAGTTACAGACGTCACTTTCCCAATGTTAGTCTATGGGAAAAAGTCTTTTTGGGCCCAATGGCATCACGTGACGGACACGGAAGTTGCAGTACCGCCGGGAGGCGTAGCTTTGCTGCTGGGCGCTGATGTTGAAATGGAACAGTTGACTGTCACTTCTTGGCAATATGTGTTCTTCCCGAGCGGCTGTGCTCGCTAGATACAGTAGCTTACTATCTACCCCTGCACGTAGTCCCAACGTCACTAAGCTCTTAGAACTACATCGTTTCTGAATGATGAATTTAGCCACCAGGCTGTAAAACAGCCAAAATGCAGACACAGGAACAGCCAGAATGAACCTGCTCATATGGTGTCAATGTGTAAGGAGTTACTTTATGACTTACTGTACATATGATCTAACTAATTGAATTCACTTGAACTGAGGCAATTTTATGTTTATGCTGCGTGAGTCTGAATCAGAAAACAACAGTGAGCGCATGTCTCCGTCTGCCGCTCCGGTTTCATCGGGGCCAGAGGATGTGGTCGTCTCCCTCCACAACTTGTACAGCGCCTGCCGTCATTGCCACACTGATGGGAATGACTGGGAGGAACATGTCCAGACAGAGTGGGTGGCTGCAGCCCCTTTCACTCAAAACACTCCAACATTGTGCTAACTGCTGTGCTCTCCTCAGATACTCGCTAAAACCTCAGGCATCTCTTATCATTCGTCATGTGACGCACTCCCGTAACTGTCTTGAACTTCTGACTGGCCTCATATAGCTCACTGTTTGTAAAACAAAGATGGTTTAGTGGCTTTGTTTTAAGCCACTAAACCAATTGAAGTCCTGCTAATTACAAGACAAATTTATATGGAGTGTATTTTGTGTCACATTTACTGTATTAGCTGTGTGAAGTCTCTCTCTGCTGCTTCGTTTTGACAGTTCTTTTCTTACATCTGTCTCTTGTAAGTCCACCAACTCACTGGCGATAATGGCCACTAATAATGACTTATGGACATTTACAGAATGTAAAATACAGTGAGTGGCTATTGCTGAGAAAATGCTGACCATCAACAGTATTGTAACTTCAAACTTATGAGCAAAAGTTATAGAAAGGGTGTCTCTATGACTACCAATATCTTAAAGATCCCTTATTATGCTCATTGTCAGGTTCATACTTGTATATTGGGTTTCTATTTGAACATGTTGACATTTTATAATGTTCAAAAAACCCTTTATTTTCCTCATACTGTCTGCTTGAATATACCTGTATTCACCCTCTGTCTGAAACGCTCCGTTTTAGCTAATTTCAACGGAATTGCGTTGCTAGGCAACAGTTTGGGTCCATGTTTACTTCCTGTCAGCTGATGTTATTTACATGTAATGTTTATGTTTAAAACTGTGTAATGATCTATATATTGTATATTTGTGACATCACAAATGGACAGAAATCGTGACAGCTTGTTTCAAACGCACAATTTCTGAATACGGGCTGTGTGTATTTCTCCGTATATTGAGGGTTTTTATAGTTTAACAGTATTTATAAAGCACTTAAACCTGCCTTCTCATATAAAAGACATGACAATCTCACTTTTTACAGTATAGGACCTTTAATAATGATTTGGTTTGTATCAGTTCTAAGATTTGAACTGTAGTTAAAATGTGCTTTATTCTTCCAGTAGATATGTTCCTCCCTTTACTAAATGCTTCAAAGTGGATTACAAAGTGGACTTCTTCAGTCTCACCTCCCCTCTGTATTCTGGCACTTGCGAAGTGATAATGGAGACAATTAGAGCACACTTTATCTTGGCAGCGTGTCGGCCAGGCCCGAGCCATCAAAACCTGTCAACAGAAGCGCCGCTCACGCCCTCAAGCAGCTCGGTGTCTGTTCAAGGCTCCGCGCAAAACAAGCTGACAGCAACATTAGGATGTACAGTCCTGTCAGCTGGCGGGGAGGGTTTGGATGGAGCGATAGCAGCTGTTTAGGCGTTCCCTTCCTCCTCGCGGGTCTGAGCTTACACTATATCTCCATGCATGATTTTGGCCTCGTGCCTCTGGCCTGAACATTATCTGTTACCATGTTTATTTAATTGTCGGCTTCACCGGGAGGTGCCCGTCGCGATAATCACTGTTAAACTTTTGGATTCTTACCAGGGCTGTCATTTGATTAAAGTAGTTCATCATGATTAAATTAATGGCACAACTTTTTATCTATTCAAATTGTAGCTTAAAGAGAGATTTATCAAGTACTTAATACTCTTATCAACATGGGAGTGGACAAATATGCTGCTTTATGCAAATACATGTATATATTTTTGACTGGAAATCAATTAACAACACAGAACAATGACAGATATTGTCCAGAAACCCTCACAGGTACTGCATTTAGCATAAAACAATATGCTCAAATCATAACATGGCAAACTGCAGCCCAACAGGCAACAACAGCTGTCAGTGTGTCAGTGTGCTGACTTGACTATGACTTGCCCCAAACTGCATGTGATGATCATAAAGTGGGCATGTCTGTAAAGGGGAGACTCGTGGGTACCCATAGAACCCATTTACATTCACATATCTGGAGGTCAGAGGTCAAGGGACCCCTTTGAAAATGGCCATGACAGTTTTTCACCAAAATTTGCCGCAAGTTTGGAGCGTTATTTAGTCTCCTTCACAATAAGCTAGGACTACAACTATGACATGGTTGGTACCGATGGATTCATTAGGTTTTCTAGTTTCATATGATACCAGTATCTTCACTCTAGCTTTAAAACTGAGCCCACTACAACCTAAAAATTGCAAGTTGTGTTAATGCGTTAAAGAAATTAGTGGCATTAAAACAAATTTGAGTTAACGCGTTATTATTGTCAGATCTGTCTAAACCTTCATGCAAATTTTGGATGATTATGTAAAGAAGTGTATGTTCAGTATCTGTATTTAAACATCAATAAATGATCACAAAAGTACGGTTTATTCTTTATCATAATTGCTGTAAACCTGACCGAAGAGCCTCTTACATAATCTGGCGTTACTATTACATACGAGAGGGGAAAGTGCTTTTGAAACTGGAAAAGTCCCTCTTAGATTGCATCCCATTTGCACTCATATCAGTGGATTTATCAAGGGAGCGTTTAAACCACAGGGAGGTTTTGAAGTAATCTGTTGATGTTTCATCCACTTCAAGTCTACAAGCTATGAGAAATAGCATGTTTGCGGTGCGTCGGGGTTCGTCCAA
>CAKAOI010052270.1:0-83577 GCA_916701655.1 Sebastiscus albofasciatus | reverse complement strand
TCACAGGTACTGCATTTAGCATAAAACAATATGCTCACATCATAACATGGCAAACTGCAGCCCAACAGGCAACAACAGCTGTCAGTGTGTCAGTGTGCTGACTTGACTATGACTTGCCCCAAACTGCATGTGATTATCATAAAGTGGGCATGTCTGTAAAGGGGAGACTCGTGGGTACCCATAGAACACATTTACATTCACAGATCTGGAGGTCAGAGGTCAAGGGACCCCTTTGAAAATGGCCATGACAGTTTTTCCTCACCAAAATTTGCCGCAAGTTTGGAGCGTTAATTAACCTCCTTCACAATAAGATAGTATGACACGAATGGTACCAATGGATTCCTTAGGTTTTATAGTTTCATATGGTGCCAGTATCTTCACTCTAGCTATAAACCTGAGCCCTCTAAAATTGCAAGTTGTATTACTGCGTTAAAGAAATTAGTGGTGTTAAAACAAATTTGCGTTATTATTGTACATTATCTTTGTGAAAATGCAAATTGCATGCAAGCATTCAGAATTTTTTTAAAACATTGGGAAAAATGAGTCTCGAGCAATGATCAGATCTGTCTAAACCTTCATGCACATTTTAGATGATTATGTATAGAAGTGTATGTTCAGTATCGGTATTTAAACATCAATAAATGATCACAAAAGTACGGTTTATTCTTTATCATAATTGCTGTAAACCTGACCGAAGAGCCTCTTACATAATCTGGCGTTACTATTACATACGAGAGGGGAAAGTGCTTTTGAAACTGGAAAAGTCCCTCTTAGATTGCATCCCATTTGCACTCATATCAGTGGATTTATCAAGGGAGCGTTTAAACCACAGGGAGGTTTTGAAGTAATCTGTTGATGTTTCATCCACTTCAAGTCTACAAGCTATGAGAAATAGCATGTTTGCGGTGCGTCGGGGTTCGTCCAAACCCGTCCAGCCCAATGAGCTGTGGTCTTCCACCCAGCTTCCCAGAACCTCGTTCTTTCGTGTAATAAACCAACATTCTTCCGACTCCACCTCATGCCTCCTAAACTGAGCAGCTTTAAGTTCAGCGGGACGTGAATGCATGAGAGCCAGTTTGTCTCTTTACAAGGCCACGGTTCTGGACACTTCACGTACACATACAAATCTGCTGCAAAAGGAAATAGTTTTCCGCTTCTGGTCGTCTCTCAATGTGGCGTTTACCGCATGTCTGTCTCTCTGTATATTTAGAACACCGAGTACAGTTCTGAATGTTCCTACTTAGTGTGACATCCTTTTCCAAACAGTTGACACAAACAATCCCCGAGCTTTCAACTTTTATTCTGCAGGTTCTGATCTTAAAGTTAGCAGGCTTGAAGACACATTTTAATCGACCTGTTGGTGGCCTTTTCTACTTTGGCACTAACTTTGTAGGGGAGTGCTACTTAGAGGCCAAGAAAGCAAATACAATCTCCATCACCCCCACCCAGCTATGGAAAGACCAACGTTATCACACCGGGCTAATAATCTCATGTTGTTCTTGTCTGCAGGTCACAACCCCGTCCTACCCGGTGGTGGTCAAGATGGGGCACGCCCACGCTGGCATGGGAAAGGTGAGTTCCTTGAAATATACAAAAACACTCACACACATTCATCTGTTCTTTTATCTTTGTCAGAACCCAAAGTTCAAACCCCAGACTTCAAAATGTACCTCAAACCTCGACATTAGATGTCCATGTAGCTTCATATTTAGCAGATATGAGAGTGGTATCAATCTGCTCATCTGTCAAGAAAGTGATTAAGTATTTCCCAAAATGTCTCACTATTCTTTTAAAGGGTGGGTCCATTATTTGTTTGTTTTTTAGATTTTTATATCATTCTGTAGCTTCCCAGTTTTAGCGTCAAAAATGCTATTTTCCCAAGCCCTTTTTCCTTTGTGACCCGATGTAGGTTTCTGCATGATGACGCTGCTACATGTACAGTATATATACATCAATAACTTAGACGGCGGTCAGCACGCTCCCAGTTTGGAGAAGCAGAGAGGAAGCTAAGCAGTGTACTGCTGTGTGGACGCCACATTAGTTCGGATCTGAAAGTCACACAAACAAACTCCCAAACAAAGCAACTCCCTTGTTGTGCGAGGACAAAATGACTGTTTTTGTGAATGGAGTCTGGTCTGGTCTTGAAGACCGCAATATAACGGCTTCAGTTCCCCGTCGGAAAGGACTGTCTGATGGTGAGGTAAAGCGATGAAAATATTCTAAAAATAGCGCACACTTAAACTGATATACATTTTTTTTAGGTGGCTAAAATATGTTTTTCTGCCGGTCATTTCCGATGTGAAACAGAAGCGGTTAAATCAAGGTCAAGTCCAGACCAGACTCAACTCAAAACTCACTCATTTTACCTCGCAGAACTCGGGAGTATACATACAACCCTGCCTCAAAAAATCCAAACTAACTCTTTCAGTTATTTTCTCAGCTTGCTCTAGCATTCACATTATTCATAACCTTATTGATTAGCTCCCTTTGGTAACCTACGTCACTGCTTTTTGCAACGGCTGAGAGGGCGTTTCCATTTGGGAAAAAAACAAAAAAAACAACAGAAGACACATGGACCCATCCTTTAAGTCAGGAAGACACTAAAGGACTTTTAAAACTCGTTGTGAAAAGAATCAGCGTCACACTTTTCCACAATTTTGCAGACAAGCACACGAGTTCAGATTTCCACCTTCCCCGGCTCAGATCGCAGGCGTGATCACGCTCCGATCTAGATTCCAGTCGTGCGAATCAAACACGCGATATTATCACGACAGCTTTGACTGGTCTGCGGTTCAAAGAGCAAACAAGAGATCGGAAACCCAAACCCCCCGTTTTGTTCTAGTTTCTACAGACCAGTGCTGATCTTTAACATCAGTCATGATGGCCAAATCGCGGTTCTAATCAGGCTGTGGAGCGTGTAGTGTGTTCCTGGTTTACTCTCACTGAGTGGATATCTGATTGTTACAAAGGCAGAGGAGTATGCAGACAGAAACACCACTGATAATATCGTACAATCCACCGGTGGTTTTTGATGTTCCCTTATACTAAAATCTGGCTGATTTCAGATGATCTGAAATAATCGCTGCATGGAAATAACTGTAGAACGATGTCTATCGTCTCTGTTGATAGATAATGAGCAATGAACATGAGTTAAGCTTTTGATACAACAATAAGAGAGTCCACACACTCTTCCTCTCCCGCCAGTTATTTGGATTCACAGTGGCAGACGCTTCCTATATGTCTGGACAGGCTCGGTTTCCTGTTCAGGAGCCAGACGTGCTATAGCATTTCCCATAAGGCTCGAGGGGGAACTTGGCAGGCCCTTGTGGAGCAGGACCTCGTTTAACCCCTCAGACCTCACAGAGCTCTGAGAACGGACAGGACCACATGTGGGATTTTTAGGGTCGTTCCTGTTTTGTTTGCTTTTGACAGAAGCTCGTAATGCTTTTCTAAGTGGATCAAAGAAAATGAATTTGCATTTCGTAGCTTACTGATACCACATTTACTGTGAGATTAACTTTGAAATTAAAGCAGCAGTAGGCAAGTTGGAGCAAATATGACTTAAAAAAACAGTTATTTTTATAAAACGGACTGTTTGACCGCGCGATCGGAGTTTGCGAGTGATTGACAGCTGCCTCCGTTGAATGAACAGCCAATAGGAACACTCTCTCTCTCTGAAATGACCTGTGATTGGCCAAAGTCTCCTGTCACATGCTAGATTTTCTAAAGCCTGAAAGCAGAGCCATGAGGAGGAGCAGAAGTCTAGTTTTCTCTCAGAACACTTAAATTGCAATATGCTGAAAGGTTATTATGGAAGTTTTTTCGTCGCATCCGGCTCATGAGTGTCATAAAAAAGTGCTAACAAGAGTAAAAGTTAATTATGTAAACATAGGTGGTATAAAACTTTCACATGTACTTACCAAAACACCACCTATACAATAGCATTATCAACCATAACTTAAAGGTGCTACATGTAGAACTTTAGTTTAAATCATTACCACATTCATTTTTTGGTTTAAAAATATAAAGTTGAGTTCAGGCGCAATAAAACACTGGTATGACCAGTAGTTTATGGTGGCTAATGCTAGCTAAAGTTCTAATAGAGATTGCTATATAAGTGATATTAGTTCACTAACCTAATGACCTTTCTCTTCTTTTGTTACATTATGTTTTATCACGTCACACATGAACAGTTCAAATCGTTTTATCACAATATAAGCACTATCTCACCGGGAAACATGTTTGTTTCCTGCTTGTGGTCTCATTTCACTCATTGTCAGTCGAGGCTATATGTACATATATGGCAACTCATTTAGTCTTTTTCTTTTGACAAACATATTGACCAAACAGTGGCAGAGTGAAGCTTTACACCCAGTTTTCCCATTACGTGTTCTTAAACCAGTCGGGCCCTGTGTTTTGAGCTACTATGTCACTAGTATGACATGGCTTTTTCCACCAGGCGCTGTTCTTCATCTCCTCGCCAGTGTTTCACCTTCTCTGGCTTACCTTTTTACTTTCTGTTTGCATCACTACGGTTTTGTTTGGTTCCTCTGAGGAATTGCGTAATTCTCTGGACCGGCTACTAGCTATCAGGTTCTGAACTGTGAGTCACTTCCCTTAATTCAGTTGTTTGTTTAGACTGGTGCCCGTTTACTGTAAACAGGCAAGGTTCAGTGCTCAGCCTCAATGCTTTAGTCACTCTGTTAGCAACACTCACAGTCTGAAAGGAGTTAGACACATTTATAATAAATTTGTAGTACACACATCTACCATTTTGTCATTTATGAAATAGCATGAGACACAAAAAACAATGATACACCTACATCAAAAGAAAGAAAGAGGAATACAGAAGAAGGGATGCTAATTTTGAAAAACTTTCTTAACCAGTAACCGACCCTGGTTAACGTCGTCCATCTTTAAAAATAAAAAATCTTTTAAAGGTCCCATATTATAAAAAAGTGAGATTTTCATGTTTTTTTATTATAAAGTAGGCTTAAGTTCTATATAAATACTGTGAAAGTATCGAAACGCTCAATCCACAGAGAAACACACACAGCCCGTATTCAGAAACTCTGCATTTGAAACAAGCCGTCAGGATTTCTGCCCATTTGTGATGTCACAAATATACAATATAATAAATGTAAACATTCTAATTGTGTCCCAGTTTATTTCCTGTTTGAAGTGTATGTGAATGTCATCAGCTGACAGGAAGTACACATGGACCCAAGCTGTTGCCTAGCAACGCAATTCTGTTGCAACTCCGTCGCAATTCCGTCAAAATGCGCTAAAACGGAGCGTTTCAGACAGAGGGGTAAACACAGGCATATTGAGGCCGACAGTATGAGGAAAATAAAAAAAATTTTTAATATTACAGCATGTAAATATGTTCTAGTAGAAACACAAAATACAAGTATGAACCTGAAAATGAGCACGATATGGGACCTTTAAAAGAGGTTTTGCCTTGTTCAACAGGTGACAAGCTCTTAATGCCATTTTACTGTGACATCTACTGTACTTGTAGCTCTTAGCCAGTGGTAGGCTACCCTCGACTTGTATCCTAGCTAGGGTGCATCCACTGTTGTAAGATATATTTAGGATTTACTACGAAGCTAACATGATATAAAACCCGAAATGAATCAGACTAACGTGTAACGAGATCAGCAACTGGTACAAAGGTTCAAAGACAACATCAGCTGTTCTCTAATAACTGAGGTTCTCCAATATGGACGCTCAGTGTGTGCTGTGTTCCTGCTGTACTCTTGGCTTCAACTCTAAGATAAATATCTATTTTTAAATCTCTTCATCTGACATGTACTTTATCATCTTGACAAATTAAATATATTAGCCAGTCTGCCCTATGAGCTCATTTGGGGGAAAACTAATGGATTTAGTTTCAGTAGAACAGCTTTTAATGTGCCTTCCAACAGTTTTCTTTTTATCACCCATCAAAGTGACAACACTGTTTATTGGACCACATTAACCAAATCAAAGTCGCCCGCTCTCCTTTTAAACGTTTAAACCTACTTTTTATTGTTTCGCTTCTATTCCCGCTCTCGCCCGGTTTTTGCTTTATTTGTTTTCCAACACTCGGTTCTCTTGTTCATTTTTTGCTGAGGGTTGCATCATTTTTAAAAGCTCTCGGGATTTCTTTGTTCCACCCGGTCAATTAGTCTTCTTTTTTTTTAGGATCTGTTTGTGTGTGGAAGTGCACTAAAGTTAAACCGTTATAAACACGGCATTAAACTGTTTCCTAAGACCTCACAAATCGTCACAAGTGACTAATTTCCATTCGATACATCAGCAAAATCAGAAGAGTCATGCAATTAACATGCAACTTTTGACATAACTCACTGTATATTAGCATCTGAGGCCAAACTTTTGTACCCCGTAAAGCCCTAGAAAGGACATGAAGCCTAGTTTAGATCAATCACATTCCCATACCATCCCAGAGTGAGTTGATGACCTTTACACCCACTAAGTTCACTTAAACTCACCTTCAAAACAGAGTGATGAGTTGAAACCCCAGAGGATCTCTATCTGGTTTGTCTTTCTTCATGATCCGTTCCCAGCGCTTCCACCGTGTAGAACTGGGATGATACCAGTGAGGGAGATGGTGACGAGTGAGTGGAAGCTCTGGACTGAATCATTTGGCATCTTTAGACACGTGTGACAGCCATACATTAAAGCTGATTAATGTGTTTGTCTGCTAAGATGGCCCATTTCCCATGACCTGATGGAATACACACATAGAAATAGAATAAGAGGAGAACAGACAGTTGTTTTTCCGTGGTCATTTGACCAGTACCAGTGCTCAAAGTGGGGCGGTACTCACCGGTACGCCGTACTGGCACTTCTACATTTTACTCCTTAGCATACGGTGACTTTTTCTTGCGTACCAGAACTTCTCACAAGCTGCCGGTACTGTTTTCTGCTCTCTCTATATCAGGTTCTCTGGGAGATTCATAAAGGTGATTCAAAACGGTGCAGCGCCAGCGATTTTGCGCCGCGCCTCATAAGCCGTACGAACATAAAAAACTACGTGGAGCGCAACGAGACGAGCCGACGCACGTAAAGTAATTAGTGAACTATTTGTCATGACTTTTTTTTTATTTGTGAACAAATTAAACTATATGATTTATAATAATTAATGAAAGATTATTTAAAAGATTTCAGAATCTGCTCTTTTGATATATGATATGATCATACATATGATTTTACAGGACAAACATTTCCAACATTCGCAATGGGACACATAAAAACGGCCGCCGCTCTGACCATCCTGCCACGTTGATTTGAATGGGAATGTCTGTTCTACTCTTATTCTATTTCTATGAATACACTTCATAAATCTGTGTATCAACATCACTGAATAAGACAAAGAAAAGAGCAGCACCTACAGAAACAGAGTGAGTGAGGCCAATGAGAGCTCCTGTATGCAAGATAAGATAACTACATGAGGGTCTTGGAGATTACCGCTGAGGGGCAGCTAGTTGTTTCCTTCCTATGTTTCAATGTCACATGTCATCGTTACCTAATTATCTAAACGTTCTAGTGAAAAATACCTTTGAGCTTCACGTAAGAGGAGCCATGTTTTGTGTTGATGGGTTCCCATTGCGTCGTTTCCCCTCAGCCTGTGTGTGTTCAGTCTAATCACTTGACGGGAGTGCGAGGTGACGTAGTTCAAAGCAGCCCCCGGCAATGTTTCCATCCAGGGACCCCTTCATTATCCCGCCAGCGTACAAGTGTAACATTCCTGTGGAATTCTCAGCGGCCACCGCCGGCTTTAATTAGCCACTAACTAACTAAACTAAGTGGTGTCTCTCCCTCCCACAGATCAAAGTGGAGAACCAACAGGACTTCCAGGACATCACCAGCGTGGTGGCCCTGGCCGGGACCTACGCCACCACCGAGCCCTACGTCCAGTCCAAGTACGACATCCGCATCCAGAAGATCGGCAGCAACTACAAGGCGTACATGTAAGATGTTTCACACCGCATTGTACGTTTGACAGTAGGGGCCAACAAGGTCAATTGATGTAGGTTTCAATCAACACATTTCATGGCTGATATCATTACAGATGTAGTGAAGCTGCCTATGAAGCTAATATCTTCGGTTTTGCCCACTTTCACATCAGAAAATCAATTTTCTTTTTGTCAGTGGTGGTGGAAAATGTGGAAAATCATCTGAAACAGCATTGAAACCATCATTAGACAGTACATCGCAAATAGTTCCAGGAACTATGGAGCCACAGGAACTAAACAAAAACTCTTTTGCACATTTATCCCTTCCAGAGTTATGCAGACAATATCCTCAGTGCCCTTTAGCCAGCATCACACTTAAACGTTAAAGACATGCTCTGTGTCTCCATTCGGATACTTCCGTTAGTACACTTCCATGTAGCACACTGTGCACACTATATACTTAATTGTGTAGTTCGTGAATTTTGACAGGGTAGTGTTGTCTCAAATCGCACACTACTACTGCAGTGCATTGCTTCGGTTCTGTGCAGTAACTCATGTCTGTTTCTCCAAACTGGAGGCGTGCCGACCGTCATCTACTGTAGGTAATACACTGACTATACCCCACTTCAAAACACACAAACTACCCCTTTAAGGATGGACAAATGGTGCCATGAGATCTGTGTAAATTTTTTTTTACATTTTACCAAATAAAAAAATCACATCAACTAAATATGTATTATTACGTTTTCAAACATGTCGAAACAGAAGAAACATGTCTTAAAGCTTTGAAATGACTATTTAAAAACCTTGGTGAATATGGCAGAAGGCCTCATCTGCTGACAAAATATATTAGCTGCCACAATGCAACATTGCCGCAGTAGTCACTCTGTTCATGTACTGAATACTGAGCTTTTATGATAAATAATAAAATAAATCTTAGATTCTGCAGATGTCTGCACTCTCACAAAGTCATGGTCCCACTCCTCCTTCAAACCCACACACCCATTTGAGACCTCGTTCTGTAAGTTAAGTCGAGCGTATAGCAACAAAGAATATGAGTCAACACCCTTTTCACTTTCAAGTCTCTGAATCTAAACAATTACTTGACCAAAAAAGCAAAGGAACGGAGCAGCCAAGCCTTATCTCATCTCGTTTTTCCCCCGGACCTCGCCATGAAAGCACGTCTTTAAATGGCTCTGACACAGTCATAATGTAGGTGTGGATGGCAATCATCATCATCGATGATGGACTGATGATAGCTTCTCCCGTGAGGTTTTCTATTCAGCTACACATGCACAGAGTTGTGAGTGACTCAGTCTTGATTTCTAACCGCAGGCAGGTTGATTCATTTCTTGTTTTTGTTTTTTTGATTTGCAGGAGAACGTCCATCTCTGGGAACTGGAAGGCCAACACCGGCTCTGCCATGTTGGAACAGATCGCGATGACCGACAGGTGAGCTGACTCAGAGATACGATTCAATCTGTTCAGACAATTTACTGCCTTTTGTATAGTTCGTACCCTCAAAGGCTTCTGTCAATTCCACATACTGACACAGCTTTTATATGTTAAAAATCCTGAAGTTTTAGAGTATTATAGTTCAAGTGTATTCGTAACTGTGAGCCCTGTGAAGTGCTACGCGCCCTTCATGATACCTCCAGGGATTGTTGGGTCTTTAATTATTGTTTTATCAGTTATTGGCGTCACTGTGTTCCAGATATCGGCTGTGGGTGGACTCCTGCGCTGAGATGTTTGGCGGTCTAGACATCTGCGCAGTGAAGGCCGTCCACGGAAAAGACGGCAACGACTATATCATCGAGGTCAGTTTGTATTCAGATTAACACCCAACTTCAGTCTAAAGATCGCACAGTGGAAAAGAATTTCAAGAAAAAGAGGCTGAAACTTGCTATAAGAAAAATATACCTAATGTTTTTCAAATATCTCTCATTCTCTCATCTGCAACCGCTTATCCCGTTCGGGGTCGCGGGGGGGCTGGAGCCGATCCCAGCTGACATCAGGCGAAGGCAGGGTACACCCTGGACAGGTCGCCAGTCCATCGCAGGCACATAGAGACAGACAACCATTCACGCTCACATTCACACCTACGGGCAATTTAGAGTCAATAATTAACCTAACCTGCATGTCTTTGGACTGTGGGAGGAAACCGAAGTACCCGGAGAAAACCCACGCTAACACGGGGAGAACATGCAAACTCCACACAGAGGGGCCCCAAGCCGGATTCGAACCTGCAACCCTCTAGCTGTGAGGCGCCAGTGCTAACCACTGCACCACCGTGCAGCCCTTGTTTTTCAAATATTAATTTAAATAATTCTAGATTCATTTGAAATTTCATTGAAAATTAGACAGACATGGATAGACAGACAACGTTCTTGGCGAGTTACCAGCCCTCGACCTTCACCGGTCATTTGTGGACCAGTTCTTAGTAGCATTGCATGGTAAAATGCCAGTAACATTTTATAATAAGTATAGATTGATAATTAATTAAACTTAGTTAATAGTTATTTTATAACGCCAATCCAGTGTTAACGTTTGGGTTTTTCATATCATAGTGAAAGTCAACAGGGAAGGGTGTAGCCAGACTTGATGGCACATAATCAGAGCCTTGAAGGAATGATTAGTCTGTAGACCAAACAGAGGCAGCAGGAGAATGAAAACATCAGGCGGCAGCTGTTGACTCACTGCGTCTACCAACACAGCTTGTTTATTTGGAGTTTACTGGTAAAGTTTGCTTTTCTACGTGCAGTTTCCAGTTTGTAGACAAATAAAATGGCTGTTGCATGACTTGACACAACCAATTTGGTAAGTGGTAACTTCAGGTTTGTGGTTTTGTTCCCCAATGGGATGAGCATGGCGGGGACACTGCCTGGCTTAGAGTTCAATCACCACTGGGGCCACCCAAGGCTGGAAATACATTCAAGGGTCTGTAATGCTGATTTAATCAGTATTTTTATATTAATCACTGATCAACTGACTATGTGTAATGTGAAAAGAGTCACTCATAGGAATGAATCCCCAGAGAATGACAGACAGAGAGGCCAACCTCCAGGTCTGAAAAGGGAAGCAAATGCTGAAGTGCCTTGAACTGTCATTCTTTCTAATATCCAGCAGGGGGCGACTCCTCTGGTTGCAAAAAGAAGTCTTACTGTATAGAAGTCTGAGAAAATGAGCCTACTTCTCACTTGATTTATTACCTTAGTAAACATCGTGGGCGCCTGGTTAGCTCAGTTGGTAGAGTGGGTGCCCATGTAACAGCCCTCAGTCCTGACTGTGGTGGCCCGGGTTCGAATCCGGCCTGTGGCCCTTTCAGCATCCACTCTCTCTCTCTCTCCCCCCTTTCCAAGACTCTATCCACTGTCAATAAAATGCTTAAAAAATCCCCCCAAAAAATGACTTTAAAAAAAAAAAAAACCTTAGTAAATATCGTGAACATGAGTTTATGGTCTCAATCGCTAGTTTCAATCTCTAGTTTCAAGTCTTCTTCAATACAGCATGATGTTCATTTAGTAGATTATGGTCCCATTTAGTCAAACAGACCATAAAGCAGGGGATGCTTTAGGGCGTGGCTACCTTGTGATTGACAGGTCGCTACCACGGCTTTGTCCGGTCTGGGAGTTGTTCGTGTTTTCGTCTTAGAACGTTAACCCTTTCACAGCGTGTTTATAGTTCATGGAAGTTAATTGTAACATTTTGGTCACCTAAAAACATCTTATTCAGCGTTCGGTTGTTGTTCTTAGCCCCATCTTTTGTCACCTCTGGTTGCAAAGAACCAAGATGGCGAAGGCCAAAATGCCGAACTCGAGGCTTCAAAATGGCCACTTCTTATACACAGTCTATGGTAAATAAGTATCAGTTTTGCTAACTTACTTACTTGTTTGCTCGAGTTACTTTTGGTTGCAAAAGACCAAGATGGCGATGGCCAAAAACCAAGAAGGTGGCGGCCAAAAAAAAAAAAAAAACGGCAGTCCACAAACCAATGGGTGACGTCACGGTGACTACGTCCACTTCTTATATACAGTCTATGGGCTTGCTTTCTCTCAAATGTAAGATATCTCAGTCTTCTCTCAGTATTGTTGTCACTTTCTCTACTTGCACATAAAAAAACTGTTAAAATGCTCAGGCAGGTTCAGTCCTGTTATATGGGGGGTCGTTGCAAAACAGGAAATCAGTGGCTGAAGTGGAAGTAGACGAGGCAGGTTGAGAGAGAAGTAGAGAGGTGAATTGTAGCATTGCCTTCAAAAGAACTCGCACAGGAGGTGACTGATGATACACTATGTAAGAGGACGATGAAGTTGGTGGAATTTTCCTTTAATGATTATACCCGGGAGAGAAGGGGAAATAGTTCTGTAATCAGTTTTGTTTGTAGAGCGGTCTTTTATGTCTTCAAATCTAAAGGAAACAGGCCGGTCTGTTGGACGCCTGATGTGCCCATATTTAGCTGGAGACCATGACATCACACTTCTCTCTATCTACACGCTGGGTGAGGTCAGCAGTGAGAAAATAAGCCTCTTTTTCAGGAAATATCTGCCAGCTCCCCAGAGATGTGCAGTCTTTGGAGTTGGGACTGTTTGGTCAGAGAAACCGGTGACACAGTCGGGTAACAATGTTCTCTGACAAGCAACACTTCCTCCTCCTCGTCTGTTGCTCTCTAACCCTTCAGCATGATGGAATTTAATTAACCGCGACAAGGAAGAGCTGCCGGTCCATCACGGCGGGAATCTGTTTTTTGTTCCAGACAGAGACATCAGCCCATGACACCTCTCCCTAATGAAAAGTAATGAGCTGCTCAGAGGCACTTCATTAACAGTTTACTGCCGCTGGTATTAACACGAGGAAAACTCCAGCTTCGAGTCGACTCACTGAAAACGTGTACAGACAATGGAGGAGGCTGCGATAAGACATGATATCCCACAACACCATGACACAGCAAAGAAGAGCTTCAAGTCAAATGACATGACAGTAATTATACAACACCACAATATGACATGTGACATGACAATAGAAAGTCAACATAAAATGACATGACATGATGCAACATAATAATAATGGGACTCAGGATGAATTATAATCACTTGGGGATTCTTTCACTTTCCATATAGTGCCATCATCAGGTCAACATTTTAATCAGCTTACCTGCAAAGCTAAAGTCATTCCTGTCAGCCTCAGCTGTATTTTGTGTTTAGTGCTGATGAGCAAAAGTTAGCATGCTAACACACTAAACTAAGAGGGAACATGGTAAACATATATGCTAAACACCAACATGTTAGCATGCTTACATACTAAACTAAGGCAGTGAACATGGTCAACATTATATATGCTAAACATCAACATGTTCGCCTACTCTTATACTAAACTAAGACAGTGAACAGGTAAACATTATATATGCTAAACATCAATATGTTTGCATGCTCGCATACTAAACTAAGACAGTGAACATCGTAAACCTTATATATGCTAAACACCAACATGTTAACATGCTTGCATACTAAACTAAGACAAGACAACATGGTAAACATTATGTATGCTAAACACCAACATGTTAGCATACTTGTATACTAAACTAAGACTGAACATGGTAAACATTGTATATGCTAAACATCAATATGTAGTCGGTGTGTAAACGTGATTAATAAAACGTGAGGTTGTATTTATTTTTAATCTTGTGACAATTTTCGGATGAAAAATACGGCCTGTGTGATTTATGAAAAGGTTTTTGTGACATGACATTATTGTACTTTATACTGTACTTTACTGTACCGTACTAGGATTTAACTAAACACGAGACCAGGTTATAAAATATGATGCATTCTTATTGTTAAACTGCACCTTAATTCATTACTAATAATAATCTAATAATATAGGATAATATAACATTCTGATAGAGGCCATTCTGTCACTTATATTAACATTTGATACTTAAAGTACATTTTGCTGCTCATGCTTTTGTACTTTCATACAAACAATAAGCAGTATTGAATCTCAATACTTCTTTCACCGCCGGCATCATACGTCATATTATGATCTGTGATATGACACGGCAGGATGATTCTATTACAGCGCAGCTTAGCATGATGTCACATGACGTGTTTTTTTGGCATGTATTTGGCACACGATGTGAACAGAAAGTGACAACACGGAAAGGTCACCGGGCCTTCAAGAAGCATGACTTCACATGACAAACACATTGATGGAATGTGACATGACTCAATACCATGATCTTACTTGACACAGTGACATGACATACCTGAACTATTTCAATGATACTGACAGTGATAGAAGAGATACAGTGAATAGAGTTTAAGGACACAGTGTACTCAATTAGATAAACTATCTAAGGGTTTTTATTTTTAGCTTTAACTTTTTCAACTTTGAGTGAATCCTAAAAATTAAGCTAGCAAGAGGGCGGATTATAAACATCGCTATCTTAAAGTCAAAATTGTTTTCCCAGGAAAACACCACCCTGTTGCCCATCCCTGTACCGCGACTGCACCATAATTTCAAACGAGCACATTTCACATGTTGTGCTCCGTGAACTTTCCCATGCAGCCGCGGGTACATTGTCCAGACAGACAGAACACTGCAGCTCAATAAAAGAGCAGAATAACACCTCAGTGCTCCAGCGCTGGCTGCAGAGAGGGTTCAGCCTGCAGCTCCAGTCTTCTGCTAGATGACTCCGTATCCTAATAAATCAGCAGGGTGGATCCCGGCTCTGCTCGCCCACCGCACGCCGTTTGAAGTGGGGGCCCGGCGGTTGCTTTTGCCAGGCCTCTGCTCAGTCCCCTGTGGTAATGACTCAACCGGCCAAAACACCGTGCCGCGCCCCGCCTCGCCGCCGAATCCTCTCCAAGAAGCTGGAGAAAAGGAAGGGTTCTCTGGTAGTGGTTCTGTGGAGAACAGTATGAACCCAAGTGGTTAGATCTCAAACTAAAAACAAAGAAAAAAAGTCATAAAAATGTGGATTTGACTTCATTACATTCAAGCATGCATGAAACAATCCGGCCCTCGTTAAAGATTTTAATTTTACTTTGTGGTTTGACATGTTTCCACATGAAACATGATGTCGGGAGAGGATTTAACATCAGGAAGGGCTTAACTAACGAGACCTGAATGAGACTCTGGTCAAGGATGGTTTGGCTGCGTCTCACCAAAATCTACGTCCTGTTTTATTGGAGGGAACTTTTATATACTCTGCAGAGTATATAAAAAACTAGCACTTTCACATGCTGTAACAAAAAGAGAGGGGTTTTCAGACAGTGCACGTTACAGTAGATACTAGTACAACGATGGATTGTGGAATTTCATTTTGTTTAATTGATCCATTGCTTAGCAAGGCCCCCTTAGTTACTGTTGCTATGCAGGTCAAGCTCTCCGTTCTCCCACATTAACAAGGATAATTGTGGCACATTTGCTGTCAAACTTCTGTCATTTTTATACCTCCTCATCGGCGACAGTCGTGGCCAGAGATATTATGTTTTTGGGTTGCCCATCTGTCTGTACATACGCACATACGTTTGGTCCATTCTTGTGAACGCGATATCTCAAGAACACCTTGAGGGAATTTCTTCAAATTTGGCACTAACGTCTACTTGGACTCAAGGATGAACTGATTGGATTTTGTGGTCAAATGTCAAGGTCACTGTGACCTTTTGTCCGTCTCATATTCGTGATATCTGAGGAACACCTGGAAGCGAATTTCTTCAAATTTGGCACAAACGTCCACTTGGATTCAAGGATGACCTGATCAGGTTTTGGTTGTCAAAGGTCACTGTGACTTCACAAAACACTTTTTTGCACATAACTCAAGAATTCCTATGCTAATTATGTAAATTTCCCACAAATTAGTAGTAGGACAAGCAGGATGAAAGGATGAAGTGATGACATTTTGGACAGACATGGATGTAAACTACAACTTGGCGGAGGCATACAACCACGAGTACTTCTAGTTATAACATTAGCAACAGGTCCCTGGCTCTGCAAAGTCTTTTTGTACATCAGTAGTGTTTTGTACCATCAAAGGTTGCACGATTTCAATCTAACAAAACACCACACCACATGATTTCTGTGTTTTGTCTTGAGGGACGAATTAAGTATTTTGACTTGAATTGATGTCACTAACAAAAACAACTCCAACCAGAAACCGAGGGGGAAGCCTTTTCAGGGTTGTTTGTTTGGAATCACATCCCTGCACGCTCTCTGCAGCACGTGGTCGGGCTCCGCTCGGCGTACACTGTGTACAAGAGGATCAGCACATGCATGCATGCCCGTCATGCAGTGTGTTTACAGCCTGTGAGCCGGGGCGCGGTGCAGCAGCCTCATCCAACCACACCGGGGCATCTGCATCCAAAGCCGGCAGTGCCAGCGGCCACACTTCTCTCTGCTCCTGTTTGTTTTGGTCTTCGGGGAGGAGGAGGAGGAGGAGGATGGCGGGTCTCTGAGCCCCATGTGCTCTGCGGTTCTGCAGTACACGTGTACGTGCATGTGAGCTCAAGCGGTGGGAAAACGGTTTCTTTGAGGTTAATTATTTGTGCATGGCGATGGATGTGGTCTGTGCCCTTCCAAGTCATACCCGGGGCAACATAATATTTACAGACGGAGTCACTTTTTATCTGCCGCTCACTGGAAAGTCTAATTGTGGGTCCCCTTTTTGCACATCAGAGGGTGGCACGGAGACATAGCTGTCAGTTTGAAAGATGAGATTTGAGTGTTCAAATATACCTTTTCAGTTTATCTACTGCTTAAACAGAGAGTAGATCAGGAGTTCTCAACATTTTAGTCTCCTGAGCCCTTAAAATAAAGCTATACATCATCTCTGCACATGCACAGTAAGCTATTAAAGTTTCTCTTTTTACTTTGGTTCATTTTATTTATTATCAGGATTTTAACTTCAAGGATTTGTACTTTGTTTTTCTCAATTTTGCATGCAGGACTTAGCAGGACAGATCCAGTACAAGGGGCTTTCTGAGGAGTATAATAGTGCATGGGAACAAGCAGAAAAGTCAGTGTCATGCTCAGAGCATCCGGCGATAAATAACGTTAAAGGCCAGCAAAGTGTTGTGTGGCTCGTATTGTCTGAACTCAATAACGACCAAACTACTGTGGAGAACACTGTTGTGTATGTGATCTCTCTGTGAAATGACTCATCGTCGCTGGCAAAGCACCACAGAGTCCATTATCGCTGACATCATCTGGGGTCTGAACAACCTTCATGATAACGCTGCCATCTAGTGGAGGAATCGTAGAGTTACATTTCTGTTTTTGTTTCTGCTGTCCAGGACCCTGATCGGCTGGTTGTTTGTGTCTCTTGTGTAGGTGATGGACAGCTCCATGCCTCTGATCGGTGAGCACGTGGAGGAAGACAGACAGCTGATCACAGAGCTGGTCATCAACAAGATGGCCCAGGTGCTGCTGGGAGTTTCCACACCTCAGCCTTCCTCTGTCAAGGTACATCAGTATAATATATCTGACGCGTCACCTTTGCATATAGGTAAGTCAGACTACTCTACCTTCAGCGAAAAGAAAAATTGATACAATTTCATACAATTTCTGACCCCCGCTGCCCTTTAATCCTTTCCTACTACTGCTGCTGTTGTCATTGTAACTGCTGATACTATTACTACTGCATACTATATATATATGTACATTCTCGGCCATAGCTGAGGCTAGTGAGGTCATGTCCTCATTATTTTTTAGCATTTTCAGCATTGTTTTAGCAACCTGGGGTTAGTTTACACTCTGCAATTCAAAACGGACATATGGTGGGTATTTCTGCCGTCATTTTGGACTGAAACACTTATTATATTTATAATATTTTGACGTTCAACACAGGCCATTTCAGTAGAATATGAAAATAGAATAGAAATAATTCTGTTTTACTTTTGTACGGCACTTGTTTGGTGGAGGTTTTACTGACGTCCGGTAGTTGCTTTCAGTCCAAAATGGCAGAAGCGTAGCTCTGCTGCTCGGCGCTGATGTTGCAATGGAACGAACAATTGACTTTCACTTTTTGGCAATATACGTTCTTTGCCCTTAGCGTCCTCACCGTACCTGGTGGACATGTGCCGCTGGATTCAACATTATAGACATGATCACTGACTATTTGTAGAACTTATTTAGCCACAAATTCACGGATCTTGTCTAATTCCAGTACAGGAGAGTAGTGGAATATATTTAAAGGTGCACAGTGTAGGATCTGGTGTCATCTAGCGGTGAGGTTGCAGCAACCAGCTGAAAGAAAATGTGAAAACGTGAATGTCTCTATCTAGAGCCATTGTTTGGTTTGTCCGTTCTGGGCTACTGTAGATAAATGGCAGCCGACTCCGTAAAGAAACGGCTCATTCTAAAGTAGCAAAAACACAATGATTTGTATTTTCAGGTGTTTAAACACCAAAGAAAACACACTTATTAATATTATATTCCATTTCTGCCAATAGAGCCCTCTAAATACTACCCACTGGTCCTTTAAATGTGACGACTTTTAGGCCAACGTAATAATATTTTACATGTTTTTGGGCTTTGAAGTAGCGTTCAGGCGTTCATGTTGCAAAGACTCAAAGATGTTTGTGTGCACAGTTACACTCAGGTACATTACCATTAGCTAAACATTTTACACATGATTCCCTGTGCTGATATCCCTGTGTCTTCATCCACAGACCACACAGCCCAGACGAGGTAGGACACTCTTTTTGGTTGTTGTTTATTACCGGCTACAGCAGTGTTATGGTAGAGTAGAACAATTCATCTACTTGTCATTTGTGTGTACCTGCTGCAGGGGGACACCGCTCTGCTTCCGCCTCTCCATCTCAGTCGGCCCAGGGCTCACCTCAGCGAGCCCGATCAGCCACCACCTCACCCAGCCAGGCCTTCCAGCCCGGACCCATCCCCGCCACCTCCGGGCCTGGAGCTCAGAAGCAGTCACCACAGCTGAAGTACGTTCCACACTGAGGTTCCACTTATTGCACACCAATATGATATCGTCAGTATGACATTAAAGGTGCTACTTAAAACATTCAGCCACTAGATGTCACATTGTCCCTCTCCTGGTCCATTGCATTCACTTCACAACAGGTCGTTGCCGGGCACTTACCGTCAATCTCAGCCAGTTTTTTGATAGATACCACGTGATACCAACGTCGTTATACTGTTGGCTCACAAGCCTTGTTAGAAGTGGGAACCAAAGGTCAGATATCTTCCACGGAGATAAACAAAAACATTAATTTTGGACCCTCCAAATTTTTTTTTTCCCACTTTGTTTATTAATTTTCACAATGAAAAAAAATCCACTTTGTATACAAAAGTACAGGAAAACACTTTTCAACTTTTTCTGTTAAGGAAACAAACAAACAAAATCAAGTATAATAAGATAATAATAATAATAATAATAAAATAATAATAAAAATAAAATAATAATAAAATTAATTTATAATAATAATAATAATAACAATGAATTAATAGTAATAATAATAATAATAATTTAAAAAAATATATATATAAATTTTAAAAACAGACATAAAAAATAAATAAAAAAATAACCAACAATAGACAAGGTAGACAAAGCCATACTTTTATTTGTCTACATAAAAATGTTATCATAAGACCTTTAATGTGTCAAATAATTATTTGAAAACTGACTATTTCAAGTATTAAATGTTTACTTTTATCACCTACTGTTCTCTTCACTGCGCAGCAAATCCCAGTCGCTGACCAACACCTTCACAGAGACGTTACGAGGAAGCCTGACCGACGACGAGGCCAAAGCTGAGACCATCCGCAGCCTCCGACAGTCCTTCGCCAGCCTCTTCTCCGACTAGCGGCCTCCCCCAGAAGCTTCCTCTTTCTGTCAGTTGTCAGGTTTGAAAAACCCTGACTGGTTAATCTGTTCTGGAGTCTCCCTCCTCCTCCTCCTCCTCCTCCTCCTCAGAGCCTCAGCTTCCTGTTTCCTCTCTTTCCTTCTCACTGTTTGTGAAGTTTAACACCCGGTGCAACCCGCTGTCTTCAGATCAATGATTAATCTATCACTAGAAAGGCCAATCGATTCTTTTGGGGGGTTTCTAAGATGAAGGTGTTGACTGAAGATGTCAAACTTTAAAAGCTGACATATTTGCTTATTTGTCTTCCTTGCAGGAGATTTTAAAGAGATGGATGTCAGTGAGACGCAGAGTCAAACCAGATCCCATTCAAATGTCTACTACTTTTACTCAGCGGCAGTCTGTTTCCTATTTGCTGTTCATGCCAGTTAAGAACAGATACAGAAATAGGTCCATATTTGCATCAGTCCAGCTGTTATTGTGTCAGTCTTTCTCCTCTTTTTACCCATAATGCTTTGTGTTTTTATAGAACAGCACTGCAGTGATCATGTTTGACGACATTTTCAGACATCTTTGGTGTGTTTAAAGTTGAAACAGAGTTGAAAAGCATCAATAAAAACACACGAACGCCCCGTAGAATTAAAGATCAGCAGTCAGCTGACGGCAGCTTGGCCTTTCTAGTGGTAAATAACTATAGTAAATAATCATAATCTAGCTCACATTGCTTGGTATGTAGTCGTTATTCTGCATTCTGTTTGTCCAACCAGTGAAACTGTATCATTATTGGGTCGTGTCTTATTCGTTTATATATATATACAAATTTATTTATGAAATTTATTTTAATTACTTTAATTGACTCGCAGCTTCCAAACTGTTTTGCAGAAGTCTACGGCAATATTCTTATCCGAAACTGTTCCAGTCAACTCATGAGAAATGTACTGAATCCTCACGGTTCACCAGCGATTTTGAGCATCTTGCCAGCCAGCCACATTTTCTCAGACGTCCACGTGCTGTAGACACATTATTGGCTTAACGTAGTGACTCCTCTACCTAACTACCAAAGTGCTTTTTAAGAAAAATGTTAAAAAAAATAATCCCCCCTCTGCACTGAGTCACACACACACAGCGAAACAACCTTTGAGCTTGTGATTTCACAAGGTGCAAACGCTGTACTGGCTTACAGCCATCGTCTTCCATCACAGCCCAGATCTTCCCCCCGCAGTTCTTCTTTTTTTCTTAATGTTGCGTGCTTTGTGAAAAGCGCTACGGTGTATTTTCCTGTGGGGGATTTGTATCATAACTACTACCGCTGTGTGTGTTTAAAAAGGCGAACAGTGAGGACGTAATATTTTGTAATGTGCGCTTAAATTTCGACGGAAAAAAGATTTGGTTGTGCAACGTCACCTCTTCTATCTTTCTTCTCCTTTATTCTGTACAACCAATGATAATTTATCATCTTTTTTTTTAGTTTTTGGTCAATTGGTGTGTATGCAACATCTGCAGTGGTAGCAGCCGAAGCAGACACATCCTCTTCCATCCTGCTTTGGAACTGCATGTAAATGTTTAGTGAACGTACGTAGAGTCCAATTGAGTCCAATCTTCTAACAGAAAACCAACACAAGCTCATGATCTCAACTATTCTATAAAGACAGCAAAAATAGTGGCAACGCTTTATTTTATGGGTGCTGCAATTTCTTAATAATTTCCTCGGAAGCTAAATATAGACTATATACTATATGTTTATTTGTAGCATAGGTATCCAAAACCAGGAAATGTTACCATTTACAGTATAAGCGGCTATTGACTTCCATGGGAATTTCCTTTAACTGCTCTGAAGACGGGATGTGCAACAATTGTCATTCAAATTTAATGACAAAAGGTCCAATTTAATCTATGTAAATATTTATTTATTTAATGGAAACCTAACATTTCAGTGAAAGAAGTTTAAGCTACCAGTTTTTTGGAATTATTTGAAAGTGTACAGCTGATGACTGTCTCTATTTTCCTTATAATTAGCACTAAATTGGAAATAATTAAATAATAATTTATATATAAATAATAAATATAAAATAAATTGTCAGCAAGGTTTCCAAAATAGTTCCTTGGTGCATCCACTTTGTTGGACCGATCTCACAGAAGGAGACCGACGGTATATTTGGCTTTTAATGCAGAGCACAATCACAATCTAATATGTGTAAATTGTTCTTTTGGCAGGAAATGATCAAGCTGTCTTGTACTGTAGTTGGCTCTAAAGTTATCTGTGCTACAGACTGAATCTTTCATTTAGAGGGACCTGGACAAAAAAACTAAATTAAAATCCATATTCTCCCCTATTTTTTTGTCCAAATACTCCAAACAGAAATAAAATAGGATATTTGAATATCTTTTCACATTGATAATAATGATAATAATAATGATAATAATAATAATAATAATAATAATAATAATAATAATAATGCCCCCCGTTTTAAGGTAAATTTTCTTCAAATGCATGACGTTGTATAAAAGTTATAGTGTGAGTGTGTGTATGTGTAAAGTTGTAAATTTGCCGTTATGATTGATAATGATACTACCACAAAAAAGAACTGCCCATTCTTGCAATAATTATGTTGATAATACTCCATTTTTGATTTTAAACTACGAAGCTTGTCGCTTTAAGAGAAGCTCTTATTTATTTTTTTTACCAAGTTTTTATTTGGTGCTTTGCCATAGCCAGTCTCAACTGGCACAAACAGGAAAATGAAATGAAAAAACATTGTTTGTTCATTGAGCTAAATAAAAAGCTCAACGTGTGCTAGCTTGACAGAATTCACACTACAGTGCTCATTAGCAACAACAAAGCAATGATGGGGATTGTAGTTTTACTTCTACTAAACAGTTGCTCTGGAGGGAAAAGAATCTGATTGGTTGCATTTATCATCAGTGGGTGGAGCCACAGAATCACAGTTGCTAGGCTACCTAATGGACCGCTTGCTAAGCCCCGCCCCTCTTAGTTACTGTTGCTACCTGTCGAGCTTTCTGTTCCTGCACGGTAAATATGGGCTTCGTCCCGTAACCCGTAACAACCTCATGTGACCAAGCGATGAGTTGTGAGAGTCATAATATCAAATAGTCAATAACGCCTAGCAGAGTTATTGACGTTACTGAGCCGCCCGCCTTCGTTTATAATGAACTTTTGTCGTTACTACTGCATTGCATTGTGGGATATTGTAGCGGAAATAGTATGTAATACTATTGGTTTCATACTGTCTTATGAAATCTTACATAGGCCTACTATTTTAGCTCACTAAGTAGCATGTTAGTATGGAATTTCGGACGCTGATTATAATGATAATGGTGACAGTTTTACCTTCTTTTTTTATCTTTGAAACAGATAGTAGAAAAAAGGTTTTCATTGAAATGACGTGTCTTGGCTAAAATGACCACTGTCACATTAGCTCCATGAGTTGGTTGAAAAACACTGTCTCTACCTGACTTCTTAATGTATCCAACAGTTTAAAACAGGAATTCTGTAAAAGTGTCTTAAATACGCACTCGATGGATACATACATGATATTGTGCTAAAAAACTGAGGCGCACAGACTTTAAAGAACCAAACATAACCCTATCTTGGGTAAAGTTGGCTGGGATGTCTTCCCCAAATCTAATAAGAGTAGAGCCGCTAATGTTAGCCTTCACTTTATGTAGCATCCAGGCCGAGTTTCCACCCTTGCTATCAATTTCTACTTTCCTTGAGCCGAGAAAAGCGATTTCTGTGACGTCATCACAACGTAAAGTCTACGGGCTGAGTGTGAACTCGTGGGCGTATAGCCAGCAGGAGAAACACTAGTGCGCATATTCAGTGGGCCGCATACTCCGGAAGTAAACCCTGGAAGATAGAAACGTTTTTTGGCGTATGTGCCAGACTAGCAGTTCTCATTAGAATGAAGAAGCGCCATCTCGGGGGCCTTTTTATTTACATAACCTGCAACCCCACAGAATAATGACCGAGGTTCGTTCGTTTGTTGTTCTTTACTTTTTTGCTCTTTTTTGGGGGGTTTTGAAAGGTTAAAATAAAGACACCACGCTCCAAACACGTAAATCCAAAGCTTGGCAACCCTGCTGTGCCTGGTTACGGTTGCTAAGCTATGATTGGGCAAAATGCTGTTCAGGGGAGGGGTTTAGTGAATGATCAAATATCCTGCTGACCCTCCGACATCAGGACAGTCTGTGCTAGTGATATTTTCCTTTTCCAACACTGTGATTCTAAAGCTCACTCCTACCGCTCTCTCTGAGGATTGTTTGTAAAAGCAAAATATTGATCTGCAGTCAGCTTTATCTCTAAGTGTCTTGTTATTGAGCACTTTTTGCAAGCGTTTCATCACCTTTGGCACTGTGTCAAAATGGACCAAATTAGCATTTCATTGTGAGACCGCTTGTAAAATCATATTGTTTTGTCTTTATTGTAAAGATGCCTACCACTTAGTATGTAATACTGCAGTGTGATAAGCCATAACCAAACCACGAGGATTTACTATCCCTTATATGCCACGCAATAATGGCTGCGACGTCACTGATGAACTGATATATTAGTTTAAATCACTGTGTCCGTTCACTTTAAAGACATTAGGAAGCTGAAACTGTTTTTGATTTTTGAGTTCAATACAAGAGAAATCATACCGCGCAGTTTAACGATGTGCTACTAGTACTTCTGTCAGGATGAAAGATAAACTTTGATGTCACTTTTTAGTTTCTCACCAGTGTAGATTTGCTTTATTTTATTTTCATTTAGTGCCAGATAAAGTCTCTCATTCATCTTGTTATATCTTAAAAAACCTTTTGATTTGACTCGATTCCAACTGAGCTGCAAAGTTGACTACCTCAAGTTCAGCAGTGCTCTGCAGAAACTGACTATAGCGTGGTAGTGCTGGAAAAAGATTTTGTGAAATGAGAAATCCATGTCAGTGCTAAGAAAGGGGATTAGAAATCGCCCCATCAGCCGGAAGGGATTTAGTTTGATTCATGGACTGTAGAAAAATAATAATGTAGTGTCTGTGACATCAACCTGGCGAGGATCATAGATGTCCTGTAACATCCAAGCAACATCTAAGAGCTACTCAGTCACTCAATCACTCCCCAAATATACTCTATACTAACAGCCCTTACACACCGGGGGCATGACCAATAAATGACACCAAAATGCAAAATACTTGCCTGTGAATATTTCGCATCAAAACTATTCATACCAGCGGTGACGCAAATTTGCGACAGTTGAAACTCTTTTTCAGTAAGAGGTTTGAATAGATCCATACAGGATGAAGAATTGAATATGATATTCACAATCATGTTTTCATTAGTGTCTAAACACCTGAAACTAAGAATCGTTGTGTTTTCATTAGCTTAGAATGAGCCCTTTGCATCTACATAGGGAGCGGGTCCTCTTCACAGAGTCCGCCATGTTGCTCCGCCATGTTTCTACAGTAGCCCAGAACGGACAAACCAAACTCTGGCTCTAGAGAGAAACTTTATTGTTTTTACGACACCTGAAGGCCACCGTAGTTCTCCGACAAATTTGTGAAACTGCTTTAACGTGAGCCGCAGAGTGCAAAACCGTGGTACCGCCAGCCGCCGTCTGACTTCCGTTGCTCCTAAAGTAGTGTTATTATGGTACGGATGGCCTCTGAGTGAGGAGAACGGCGTTACAACACACTCTGTGGCTCACGTTGCAATCGGTTGCAATCTGCAACCACACCACTAGATGCCGCCAATGCCTACACATTGACCTTTAAGGCCAGATAAAGTTTATGTAACAAAGATAGCATTTGTAGCCTGCATTGTGAGCTCTACCTTAAGGGTACATACTCAGAGAGGGGGCCAATTGGGGCCCACAGCTCATTTGCGCCCCCCAGCAGGTTTATCCGGCTCTGGTACACACTTTCATTTCTTACTTTTTTGGTGCCAGCATGTAGCGGGCAAGAGAGGAACACGTCTGAAAGGAATTCTCCCATCAAGAAGATAATAAAGCTTAAACAGAGATCTCTTTTAAGGTCTTTTACTTGACTGACAGCTCCAACTACTTCCTTCCAAATGCATCTTTAAAGACCTGTTGTTGATGTCACAGATGCTGCATCCATTTCACAAAAAGTTTGTGAGACAGTTGCGTCACTTCACCCCATCTTTTTCTTTTACGTCAGTGAAACATGACCTTTAATTTGGAGAAAAGGCAATACTCTACTATGTTTAACATTTCCTTTTTCTTTCAGACATGACACGGTTGAGTCACAGGCTCAACTCTATGTGTGTTGAACCGATACATAGCCTAACACTGAGTTGAATATGCAGCCATTAAGTACAGCTAATACTGCAAGGAAAAAAACACTTTGTAAATGAGAGATATAATGTCATTGCACGGGTTTATTTGCCGATATTTCAGTCCACTGTGTCCCTTCCTCTCTGCTGAATGGTGGGTGGTATTGTATGGTATTTTAAGTGTATTAACGTTCTGTATATTGGTGTAAATGTGGCATGAAAACCAACCCCTCTTGTGTGCCTCAGGTGTGTAAATCCGGTCGTTACGTGATCTTTAATGTCTGGCTGCTTATTTGTGAGACGTGTGATGCATCTCATGTGTTTCTGTAATTTATTAGTATTAAGATGATTTAGTTTTCTGTATTTTTGTTCTTTTGTCTGAAAAGCAAGATTTCTGTTATTAAAGGTAACAACTTTTATTATACCTGTGGTGCATTCCAGTTCCTGTCAGTCATCCTGCAGAGCTGAGAGGATTTCAGTGTTTTTCCTCCCATGTATGGTCACTGTAGCAGAAGTCCTGGCTCTCAACTCCACTTTTTAAAAAGTCATGTTTTGAAACACGCAACTTTCAGAATATGTGGTGATAATCTCAAAATCCCTTCATCTTGGATTACTACCATATTTTATTCCTCTTGGCATGGAGCTCGGGGGTGTTAAAAGCTGACTGGCAACACGAGGCCGCAGAGAGGGAAACCTGCTGGACTCTGACGCTTCCTTTCATCTGCCGCCCACTTCACGTCAAGCTCTCAAATGAATTAGGCACTAATGTTACAGAGGTAATATGAAACACATTTAGTCGTGAATAAGTCACTGCACGCGCACACGTTATTACTTTTCATACAATGGCATCATCACGCAGATATTTCTGAGACTACTTCATGTCTGAATGTGCCTGAAAATATTCACAGTTATGTCCAAAATAGTTTACACCGCCTTCAAGGGAAAACAATTCGTCAAGTTTGGAACTGTATTCACGGAGATGATGATTTTTTTGTGTCAATATCTTTAAATATCATTTAGGTAAATCATTTTTAAACCTGAATTGATTGAGTTTTTGAATTTGTTGTTTTTATTTATTTGGGCCATTTTCAGGGCAGCGGTAACGAGCTAAAACACAACATTCACACAGTATTATCACCGTATCAAGCTGATATACTAACATGTTAGCAAACAGTTTCTAATTTACACATCTAGTAACATTAGCGTTTATTAGGCACCTGCCGAATCTGAGTCCAATATTTCCTCTCCTCGTAGCTTTGGTTTGGTCTCCTCCACCTCCTGAGGGAAATATCTGGCTTTTTAGATAACTTTTTGCTAACTTTTTCTGTCTGCTGTTTGGTACCGTGCAGGTTTTTTTCTGAACAGCTGCCTGCTGCTGGAAACAAGGTCAACGGGAGCAGTGTGACTGAACCAAAACAGTGAAGCTGCATGCCGTAAAACCAAAACAACGAGCTGAAAGATGCTAAAACGCTCCACAGAGCCGACGAGAGCTGCAGAGTCAGGTGATAATTCGCTGAGGGTTTGTCGCTATGGGCATCACCTATCACATTACACACAGTTATTTGACCCATTGTTATAAAAATATTGATTAGTGCAGCTTTAAGTTTACAATTTATTATAACAGAAATAGTATAAAATTATATTTATCAAAGTATCTGGATCTCCATTTAGACCATTAATTCAATAATTTACAATATTTAATTATAAAGATGATTAAATATTGTAAATTATTGAATTAAATTAAAACGCAACGTATGGAGAAAATAAGTTCTTAATCTAAGAGATATAGCACAATAACAGTATGTGCTTTTCAACCAACACAAACATACTGTGTACCTACTATCTATACTATCTAATATAGAAATAATACAGAATGGTGTGAAATGTGTGTCTGCAGCATCCCACTACTGATAAATACAAAGCACCTTTTAAATCAGCTTGTAAATACTCCACAATAGGCTTCTAATATGGTAAGCATCTGCACATCTCCAAAGCCAAAAACCTCCCTTAATAAATAATAAATGCATAAATCTTGTAGAACTTCACCGTTAATCTGCAGTAAAGTGGTTTTAACTGTAAACAAGAGCTTCTCTTTCATGTTTGCTTCATTATGACACCGTTTGTTGCTCCTCCAGCTGCTCTCCAATACGTCTCACTAAGAAAATAAAGTGGTGACAAGTTTAATAAAAGAGTGTTTTGTTAAGATTAAAAACACCACATGACTGTATGGTACAGTATGTTTAGATTGCAGACCACCTTGACTACATTCAACAGCAGATGATGTAGAGATAAAAGATACAGATCACATACTATATACCTTACAACATCATTAATAATTCACCTCACGCAGTCGATTTCAATTACCCTTAAGAAGGGATTCAGCACTCCTCCTCCTGTTGACCCTTGACCCTCTGTGGCATCCTTAAACTTGCTCACAGTTTTGTCCTGTGCTTCAAATTTGTCTCTCAATCTGAGACACGTGTTGCATACCAGGCCACTGGCAGCCCGATGGTAATCTGCTGCCAGCGCGATTTGGTGCATTCTTAAGGTGGAATGTCAAATCTCTCATCTGCCGCAGGTCCCTGCCTGCCTGCAGCCACGGCAACAGCCAGTAAACACACCATCTAGACAGATAGTCCATCTCCACAACACTGTTTTATACTGTATGCAAGGAAATAATCATCTGAATTTAGTGTCTTTATTCTTCACGTCCCACCTTGAAGTTGTGTTTTGGGTAGAAATCACAAGTAGAGAGGGCTGCTACACACTCCTATAGTGAATGACCAGAAGGGGGCGTTGTCCTCCCAAACAAAACCCCCCATCCCTCCTCATATCCATCTTCTTTCTGCCTCCTAACTGTGCACATGATTTTCTCTTATTAATGAAGTTTTCAGCAACAACTTATCTGCACACATTTAGATTCAAAGGAAAGGAAGTCATTGCTATTTGATCAATCAATCAAGCTTAAATTTTACAGCAGAAGTCATACAAGTGCTGAACATAAATGACACAACAGAGCATAAGTTAAAAAAAAAAGATATTTAAATGAATAAAAACTGTGTAAAATAAAGTGTAATATAATACAACTTGTAACTAGATAAAAGCCAGGCTAAAAAGGTTTCTTTTAAAGAGGACCTATTGTGTTAATTTTCAGGTTCATACATGCTTTAATGTTCAAAAAACGCTTTATTTTCCTCACACCGGCTGTGCTACAGCACCACTTTTTACGCTTTTTCTGAAACCCCACCCTCTTGAAAAGCCCAGTCTGCTCTGATTGGTCAGCGGGCCCACTGCTGTGATTGGTCTATCGAAACAAACTCCGCTCTAGCTAGCTTTATTACACAGCTTTGTTGAATACTCAAGTCTGATTGGTAAATCACAGCGTTCTACGGTCTGTTATTTCTTTATAGCGGACCGTTGCTATGTATGACAGACCGTTGCTATGGACGCAGTTCTGAAACCCGCTTCACGTCGGGGTCCACCGCACACGTGTCGTGACGCATCTCCCTGTCAGGGTTTATTTCACAACAATGACCGGCTCGCTGCACATTATCCCTTACCTGTTTGAAGGCGTGCCAAACTAGCCGCTAGGCAAATGTGTTACTTGGTGACATCACCACGTTACAGAAAAAAAAGGCGGGACTTCAAGCGAGGTGTTTCAGGCAGTTCAGGAGCAGTGTTTCTGTGGGGGGAGTAACTTCCGTTGGAGTGGGCTTTGGGCTTTGCAGACCTTTTACATGCACAGAATATGTATATATATATATAACACACTAAAGGAAAGGGAAAAAGCACAAAGCATAATAGGTCCCCTTTAAAGATATCCACTCTCTGCTCGCCTCAGGTCCTCCGGCAGCTACGTTCCGTAGCAGCTAAAAGCGGCCTCGCTGTGGGTCTTAGACCAGAGCCTAAGAACTATTAAGAGACAGCTAGAGGACCTGGGGATCTAGTGGGTGGGCCTGCTTTTATAGCCATCTGTAACACCAATCTGTCTGGGATCCAGCCGTGATTTATCTTACCAGGAAACAGGTTGATGGATTCAACAGACATTTTATTGTATCAGCATAGTCCCACTGTTTACCTTTACACTACAGACTTTATGTGACTCTGTTACACAGTTTTATGGTTCTCACTAATATGAAGTCTTAGTGGTATTCTTTCCAGAGAGTTATTAAAGGGGACATGTCATGCTCATTTCCTGTTTCATACTTGTATTTTGGGTTTCTACTAGAACTTGTTTACATGCTTTAATGTTCAAAAAACACATTGTTTTTCTCATCCTGTCTGTCTGAATATACCTGTATTCACCATCCGTCTGAAACGCTCTGTTTTTGCGTCCGAAAAGCCCAGTCTGCTCTGATTGCCTTGCGAGAAAAATATGGTGCACATTTGTTTTCAAGCTGTGGGCGATATATTCTAATGAGCCTGCGTGTGACATAGGAAGGGGAGCCACATCTGAATGACTCGTTGAATCACTTGTTTTCTGATCTAGGCAGCCCACTCTAAAAACTGACTAGGTTGTCTTATCTGAGAACTCCAGATACACAAATTTATGAGCACAAGCCCTGAAGAAGTGAGTTTTACATGATATGTCCCCTTTAAGAGAAAAGCTGCATTTGCATAAGACGTAACACAACACAAACATCCTAAATAATGTGAATCCTACAGAAATATTAAAGCTGCATTAATCAATATTATTTATATTCTATATATAATAATAGTAAAATGAGAAGAGAACTATCACCCAACTTTATGGAGCATTTTAGCATTTTTCAGCTCATTGTTTTGGTTTTACAACAGCAACTTTACTGTTTTGGTTCAGTCTCACGGCTCTCATCACTGTCGTTTCTTTTGACAGCAGGCAGCGACCCCTCTGATAAACCCACTGTACGCTACCAGTCCAGCTCCAAACAGCACACAGACAAGGTTAGCAACTAGCTGGTGAAGAAACATCCATTAAAAGGCCAAGATATTTTTCTCAGGAGTTAAGCTGTGTTCACACAACGAGCGACAACAGTCTACAAGTCTTTTTCAATGGAAGCCGGTGACATGAAGCTACAAACTGACACACGACACTAGTCGCTGCGTGACGCGATACAAATACAGTTGAGCTGGCTGTTAAATGCTGTTCACTAGTTTGGACGTTTTGTTGCTTTTGTCGCTCATAGTGTGAACGCAGGATTAGGCAACATTATAGTTGATCAGGGTTAATCTTCTGCCCGCCGGGAACCAAATATGCATGAATGCAGCTTTATGGTGCCTTCAGATGGGGGTCGTGTTTACCGTGTTCACAAGAAGAGTCCATATGAACGCCCCCCTCATGTCGTATTCACGACCTTGTTAAGCGGAAAGTTTCTGAAAGGAGTTGTGAAGTGTTTGTTGACATTGTCAGAAATGGCGGAGGCCATGGAAGTTAATTTTTCGGTGCATAATAATATTGTAAATTTAGTCGTATATTGCTTTTTTCGGAATTGTACAATAAGTCTGAGGAAAATGTTGATATTCCCAACAGCATTATGCGTTTGCATTCCCTGCATTGTGTTGCCCGCTTGCTAGCTTGCTAAATTGTTAGCCTCTGTGGCTTCTAGACGCCGACAGTAGCGTTAATATCGCCGTTGCTTAGCAGCGGTGTTCTCAACTACTTAAACACTTGAACACCACGCATACTGTGTACACGACTGCACCAGTGTTGTAAACACGAGCTAACGAGTTTCATTTGAAGGCATCGTATATTCACCAAGTTGGGCTTGAACGTTGAGGTAAATGTGAACAGGAAGGATGCAACAGGATGTTGCTTAGCAACAAGGAACATTTTTTTTTTCGAAGTGGAACACCGAATAAATGAATAAAAAAAAAAAATTATTACATATTGTATTAAACACAATAACACACTCAAGGTTGTACTTTAGTGTGAGACACCGGCACTGTTGTGATGCAGCTGTATGGACAAGGCTGCTGCCTGAGGGTCGAAAACAATTTCATTGAGGGTAATGTAGTACGACAGGAGTTTCAGAAATCCAATTCATGAAGTGACCATAATGTTAGTATGATAAATATATTGTGATGCTGAGCAAGAGTAGTGTTGCAGGAGTTGAAACCAGACTGACTTTTCCATTCTATGAAACTGTTATTTTACAACGTTGTAGTTCCCCTGATGACTATGAATCATGTTTTCTTAGGAAAGCTGAGCTGCAGATATAAGTGAGTAACTATACAGCTCTCAGAAAAGGCAGCATTGATTTTTTTTAAGGGCGGAGTGGCACATCTATATTTAACCTTCCAGCTATTTTATCCAGCTCAATTTATATGTCAGACCCTGAAGGTCCCAGCATGCATCGGAGGTTTCATCATTCATCATTTAACCACGATGCGTGTGCACATAATGTGTGGGTGGATGTACCTGTATTAGCACACTCAGCATGTGTGTGTGTGTGTGTGAGAGAGAGAGAGAGAGAAACCCTCTTATTCCCCCTCTCAGACCTGCAGAATGTATGAACAACGCCTTGGTCACCATAGTGAGTATCTCTGAAACAAGGAAAGGCCTTGGTTGTCATGGCAACTGCAATGCTTCATAGAGCACAGGGTGGAGAGGGAAACGGAGAGATGGAAATCCTCTACTTTGGATTCCTCAGTTTGTCGTATATTTCTACTGCCGTCATGTTTATGTACACATAAAGACATGGTGCACTACATTATTAAACGATATGCCTCTCATTCACTCATTCACACTCCGGCAGCAACTGACTTATTTGCAGTGGTACAGAGACTTTTGCACACAATGGAGAGCAATTAAAATGGATTTGTGGTGTCCAAAGAACTGAAAAATTACATTGAAGGAGCAGTGGGGGATCTATTGGCAGAAATGGAATTTAATAAGTATGTTTTCTTGTATAATGTATCACCTGAAAATACGAATTGTTTTGTTTTCAATACCTTAGAATGAGCCGTTTATATCTACATAAGGAGCGGGTCGTTTTCACGGAGCTGGCCACCATGTTTCTACAGTAGCCCAGAACGGACAAACCAAACACTGGCTCTGGATAGGGCCATTCACGTTTTCTTGTCGGCCACCGTAGTTCTCCTACACGCTTGGCAAACGGGAGAAGTTTCAGTTGGTTGCAATCTGCAGCCTTACCGCTCGATGGCGCCACATCCAACACACTGCACCTTTTAAAAAAGAAACAAAAAAACTCATGTCTTTATGGAAACAGTGTCTTGGTTAGTGATGATAAGCCGGCGTCCTCACTGTCTGCAGTTTTTATCGTGACGGTTTCTTCCATAGTACTTGGTTGCCAGCAGAAATCTCAAAGAGAGATATTTCAAAATGTCGGCAGATAAATCCTAAATGATCAACATGGCCAGATGCCACCGTGAGTAAAGGGGAAAATGTTTTTTTTTGGAAGCACTCTGCCTGTAGATTTCAGAGGAGATTTTCCAAGCTGCTGCTTCTCTGACTATAAATACGAGTGGCTTGAAATACTGGAGTATTTGATATTTCAAACCAGACATGGTTTGTATGCCGTACCATACACACACCACTTTATATAAATCCCATAACAGTATGTTTTCATGTTGGTGGGAAAGTCCATTAAAGCCATCATTCAATGACTTTACAAAACTTACCAGTACAAGTCATGGGCTTGTTAAAGGTGCAGTGTGTAGGATTTGGTGGCATCAAGTGGTGTGGTTGCAGTTTGCAACCAACTGAGCATCTCTCAACTCACTCCTCCCTTTCCAAGACTGCGGTAACGTGAATCGCACCGAGTGCAAAACCACTCAGAGGCCATCCTCACCATAATAACACTACTTTAGGAGCAACGGAAGTCAGACGGCAGCAATTTTTATTAATATTATATTCCATTTCTGCTAATAGAGCCCCTGAAATGTTACACACTGTTGCTTTAAAGGAATAATTGCACATTTTGATAAATAAACTTATTCATGTTCTTGCTGAAAGTTAGATGAGAAGATCAATACCACTCAAGTCTGTTTGTTTAGTATGAAGCTATAGCCAGGAGGAGGTTTGCTTAGCATAAATACTAGAAGCTACTGCTTGCTTTAGATTCACATATAGTTCCTATGCTAATTCTATCCAAGAAAGTAAATAGCCTAGTAAGTGTGCTATTCCTTTAAAATCAAAAGGCTTTATCCACTTGGGACTCAAATTTAATTTCAGTTGTCTATTAAATTGTGTGCTAGATTTATTTAAGGACAGAAATATGAGGAAGAAGAAAAATTATGGGATAAAAAAGTGTTTTCATTTTGTCTAGATAAATAGTTATGACAATAAAAAGTACTGTATAATATATAAATTGTTTCACTATGATAATTGCCACTATAAAAGTTTGACAAAAAAGTATTCTTCATCGTAAATATGACAATTATTGTGACAGTCTGAAGTTGATGAAATGCTAACACACTCTCCATAAATGATGAACTTGAGGCGATGATGTTTTTCCTCCTCTAAAGCGGATGTTCTGCATAGCGCTTTTGAAATAAACTCTCCCAAGTTCAACCTAAACAGCCTGTCAGTGTATCTGCAGCTCCACTCAGTGAAGAAGTATGTGCTGTTTGTAAGAGATCGGGGCTGAAGAGGAGAGAAGAGCCTCGGAAGAGTCGGCCTGTTTACAGAGGGAACATTTCCCCCTCTCTCTGTAGGCCTTTCATTTCCTCTGCTATGAAGCTTTCCTCTCTGTTTTCCCTCCTGCTCTGCCTTATAATGGAAGATTTCATCAAGAGGCTACCAAGTAAGTTCATAAAGACACAGCACATGTGAACACCACTTTTATTGACTTTCTAGGAGTGATGTTTGTCGACAGTAAATTACCTTCTGCTGTGTTTTTTTTTTTTATCTCAGTCTGTCAGTCAAATTGCTCTCCCATGGTTATTTACGTGAGTGTGCCGACATCACTAATTTTCCCCCTGGTTGCATATCTAAACAGGATGTATGGGGATATCAGTCTCTGCAAGGATATGGGAATTGTTTTCGCTCTAGAGACGCTTGTGTCCCTCCAGAGATATTATTACTGTAGTTGCATCACCAGAGAGAGAGAGAGAGAGAGAGTTGCATGCTTTATGAGAGTGTTTTTGCAGAATATTTCCTCTAGCTGAGCACAATGCTGCAAAAGACTGGCAGTCAGATAATAGGTTTTAAACCACAGTTCAAGGACAATTATTTAAATGTGCTTCAGGCAATTCAAACTGGCAGTGAAGGGAAAAAAACAACTTCAAAACTCAGAAATATATCCTTGACAAAACAGTCTCACCTCAAGGTCCATTTAAGGTTCCTCTGGAGCTTTTTGACCACATCACATCTTCATCAGCAGATGAGGTGAGATTGTTTTTGTCAGCTTCTGTTTTTATGGTCAAGAGTGAACTCTGAAACTCAACTTTAATGCCAACATCGACAAGAAGTCCTTAAAGGGACTGTTTGTAACTTCTTACACGTATAAATCAATCCGGGTCGGTGTCCCATGCACGCTCGCGTGTGGCTACGCTGTTCAGACTCAGACTCCAACACAAACTACATGGAAGCACCAAAACCGCAAAGTTATATCTAGTGAAGCCCGTCTGTTAAACAGTGTTGGTCGCGGTAGAAGGACGCGGGGGAGAACGTAGCTTTGGTCTCCAGGGCCGGAGTCTCTGCTGTACTCTGCTCCTTTGCTAGCCTTCACTCACACACCGCACTCGTTCTCACTCTTTTGCTCCACTCTCACGTGCATGCGCGCACACTACACACTGCAGAAGAGTTCGTTTAGCTCTGAGAATATCTAGTGAATGTACAGTGGACGTTTGTGCAGAAATAAATGCTGCAGCTCCTCCAGACCAACAGAGGTTTCCCATGTTTTGTGAAGTGACGGGGCTCTGCAGAGAGAAACGTTATCGTCTCCGACTAAAACTCCGGTGTCTCCCCTGTTTCCTCCAGCCGCGGTCGGGAGGCCGAGGCAGGAACGCTGACTTTCGTTGACTTAACGGCCACAGATGTCGCTGTTAACAAGCGTTTCTGATTCTTACAAGCAGTCCCTTAAAGAACTGCTGATGAAGAGAATTATTCATTTAATTTTAATTCTCGCGAAGTTCCACATTCACAAGTGTAAATTTACCAAAAAAAGCCTAATTTCTTTGTATTTATGAAAGAAATGGATCTATATCTGTCAACAATTTCTTCCTCACAAAACAAAAAGCAATAAAAACAATGAATGTATGCAATAGCTTTAAAGTTTTTTAAGTGAAATTATTGTCATACTCGTGCTTTTTTATTATTTATTTATTTATTTTTATTGTGTTTTTTTTAAAGTTTTTTTATTTTAGGTTGGTTTTGTTTCATTTCTGTTGTCCTTTTATGTTTGGCACAGCTCTTTGTTTATGTTTTCGCTATGCTTCTTTTGTATGTAAATGTTTTTGATGTTTTCTGCTGTTACTATGGATACTGTCATTTTGAAATAATAATAAAAAATAAAAAAATAAAAAATATGGTCAAATTAATAGTTTTATGAAGAAACAGAAGTGTCCTAAATTTGGAGCAGTCCTTGAATCCATCATGTTTCTCGATTTCCTATTGGTCAAGTCAGGTGTCTGTCTAATGTTCATTAGCCAATCAGTGACGAGCTGCCGGGATCCTGGATGGGCGGGACTAAAGAGAACGGGAAACCGACAACGAGGGACCCACAAAAAACGCCGTTTTTTTTAAGCGTTAATTCGGTAAAATGTGTTAAATATCAAGTTATTTTATTACACTTTAAAAGCCAGACGTTTAGTGTCGTGTGTAGTCGTGTAAAAACGGGAAAGTAAGCTGTTTTCTGCCCGTAATTTCGCTTGATTGGCGAATGGACGGTTGCTAGTTGGCAGTTAACAGTTGGCAGTTAGTTAGCTGTCACTGTCTTGGACGAGAGGAGACGTTAAGTTCGGTTACTGTCTTTAAACTGGATTCATGTGGACGTTTATATGGTTAGAAAGAAACTATGTTTTATTAGTAGTTGAGGATTTTCTGGATATTGTGCTTGTTGAGACGCTGCAGCGACGTTGGACGTCAACGGCCGCTGCACGTGAACCTGGACGGAGCGTCCATCGCGCGAGCCACAGCCGTTGGGACTCGTTACCATGGAAACTGTGAGTACTGACCGGATATACATGAAAATTCTAAATGAGCGCCATTTACATGCATGTGTGTCATATTGTACAGGCCTAGTGTGAGAGGCTGCCCCTTGCTTAGTATGAGAGTTAAATGGTAAATGGACTTGGACTTATATAGCGCTTTTCTAGTCTTCCGACCATTCAAAGCGCTTTACACTACATGTCAGCATTCACCCATACACGCACACATTCATACACTGATGGCAGAGGTTACTAAGGTGCCAACTTTGCCCATCAGGATCTAATCTAAATACTCATTCACACACCGAGCAATTTGGGGTTAAGTGTCTTGCTCAAGGACACATCGACATGTGACCTGGAGCAGCCGGGGATCGAACCCCGACCTTCCGATTGGTGGACAACCTGCTCTAGGCCCACAGTGTGAGTTGTGTGGAAGAGTTTAAGTGCCAGTTCTTGTGCTACCCCTTTGACAAAAGTCAACAGTAAGTAATATTCTCATAAGGAATAAATTTGCCTCCTGCGTGAACTGTGCATTGCTGAATGGGGTAGGCCTAGGCTACTGTATTTTAGAGAGTCAAATATTTTCTGAGGTGGTACTTGGTAAAAAAAAGTTTGATTCTAGTTCACTGGCTTGTCCTTTGCTGTATCAGGTGTTTGTTTGTTTTTTTCATGTCGATCACACCAGGCAGATGTTTCAGGCAAACAGTAGATATGTGAGATCATGAAAATACTGTTGAAGATAAAAAACGCTGATAACATTAAAAAAAAGAAATAGTATTTAGATTCTTTAAGGTTTGCATAGGGAACGATCTGCTGCCATTATTATATGTATTTTTTCAGCCCAAGACATTTGACTACGCAGATTGTACACACAGACAATCATTTGTGAATGTATACGGGTATATGCAGGCACCCACAGTTGTCTAAACACAACCACTGCTGTTTATGTCTGTTTTTGGAGTATGCAACCAGCCAAGAGGCAGCAGGGGATTTTATTGTATTTCGGAAAATGCCGTCTACTGAAATGACAACCATGTGTCTAAACCATAGTGATGCACAGAGAGCCAAATCACAGGCAGGATGGGACATTTCTGCTCGAGGCCTGCTGTGAAATTTCCCCGAGCATGGCACTCACTCCCCGGATCATCTTTTCCTCTGGTCAAGAAGAGAAGGTACCTTTTCCTCCTTCTGTTTTCTACTGTTAGTCCCCCCCGTTTGGTCTCCCATGTCCCTTTTTACAATGACGAAAGAGATGAGAACTGTGTAAACTCAAACCCCTGCAGTTTCAGTTTCAGTTTACACGTCTTCGTGCCCGGCAGTCCCTGCCTGCGTCACTCACATCTACCCAGACGCAAAGACCGTGCTGGAAATGAGAACTGTGTGGGATCAATCCTCTTAGCCCTTACTCATTGCAGCTGCCCTTTCCAAACAACCCACCACGGGTCTCTTTCTTCAGAGCAATGGAGATCGATGAGAGATCTCGAACTCCCGACCCCACTTCACACCAGCTTTCAGAGCATGACAGCACGACAAGAAATTGAGGAGAGGATACACACACCAACCCCCTCCCTTCTGGCGCGTCTTAAACACTTCTCTCTCCAACCATAGCAAGACAACATGACCACTAGAGGCCATGCATGTAGTTGTAGAACTTGAGTTATATCACAGTTACTTCTTTTTAACTGTCTGTTTGTAACCGTCATCGGCACAGAGGAATTATGTTTTCAGTATGTCCTTCCGTCCGCACCATTCTCATGAAAGTGCTCCCTTGAGGGAATTTATTTATTTGGAGCTCAAAGGTCAAAGGTCAAGGTCACTGTGACCTCAGGTCCATTCCATTCTGGTGATATCTCGGGAACGCCTTCATCGAATTTCTTCAAATTTGGCGCAAACATCCACCTGGACTCAAGGATGAACTGATTAGAATTTGGTGGTCAAAGGTCACTGTGACCTCTTGAAACACGTTTTTGGTGATAACTCAAGAATTCACATGCTAATTATGACATGATGACATTTTGGACAAACATGAATATAAACTGCTAGTGGCGGAGGCATACAACAGTGAGGCGGTAATTATAATTTCATATATGATCATTTAATCAAAAATGTTTGATATTAAAGCTGCACTTGTCAATTTATTTATATTAACAATTAGTCAAACAACTAAGTTTAATGTGAAAGGGGTTGATTGTAGTGATGAATCCACAGTGAATAATCACCCAGCTTTGCACTTCCCCTCAGCTTTGAACAGCATTTTACTTCAGCTCAATATTTTGGTTCTGTGGCCCAAAATTCTACCAATTCTGTTAAGTCACACCACACACATTAGTCTAATTTTAGGATATGCTAATAAATCCCTTATAGACTACCTGGCCCTGCACCAAATGACAGACAAAGATAGCAGCTAGCCGGTGAACATAGTGAAGCATTTAGCGTCTAAAGGGGCCAGATATTTCTCTCAGCAGTTGGTGGAGACCAAAACAGAGCTTACAGGAAAGTGAATATTTGGTATGCATTCATTAGGTGGACAGACACATGAATCTAAAAATTAACGCTAATATTGCTCCATGTCTGATGGATTTGTAAATAATAACTGTTTACTAATATGTTCTCCCTGTCAACTTTATAATGGGATAGTACTGTACTTCAGTGTTGTGTTTTTAGCTTACCATAGGCTTTGTGCTGCATTCACGTGGTGTCAGAATAACTGGAAAAATTAGTTCCCGACTAGGAAAATTAACATAAAAGTGAAACATGTTGAACTTTAAACAGTCAGAATTCATATTACAGTGATGGCGAAAAAACTGGAATTGTCCTTTAGAGTCTCCAACTGGTCAGAATGAGGAGGAGCACTGTGTGGCTCCTTCCCATGGTTATTATGGGATTTTTGCCTCCAGTAATTATCTGCCAGATAGCTGGGCCACTCCTTTCTGCTTTCTGAAAGCATTTTTTTGTTTCTGTGTCCTCTCCTGAGTCAGCAGTCTATTTGAAGTAACAGGGTGTATTTAGTGGGAGGTTTTTCCTCTTTCCACTACGGTGCTGTGACAGAAGTGGGTTGAAACGGTTTTAATTTCCTTGGCTACTAAATGGGAAAGTAAGAGAAAGTTAGATTGAGTAGGTTTTGATTTCAGGCCTCAAGGCAAAAAAACTGAAAAACTGAAAGGAGGTTTATTTGTTGAAATCCATATTGCCCAGAATACTGCTGAAATAGTGAATAGCTGTAGTACCAAGAATCTACCCAGTATTGTCAGTGGCTGTAATATGATAAGCAGTTTTTTATGTGCGTGAGAGAGGATGAATCGACATATACAGAGAATTGCTTGCAACATGGATATTTAGTTTCATTACAAAAGGAATGATTGATGGGAATTAGAAATTCTGTTGTTCTATCAGTGATATTTGTTGTCAGAAATAAATTTTAATTAATTTCGATTTAAGTTATAATCCTTTCATGAAATGAAACCCCGTTTTTGATACTATTTATGGTTTTGGATTTTCTCTAATAACCATTCAGTGTATTTACATTCAGTAATTATTTCTCTGTATCATAGCTTTTATTGGTTGTGGCAGATTCCCCCCATTTCCGTGGTAGATTCTACCCAAACATGCAATGATAACCCCACTGTTCACTCTCTTTACACTGCGTCAGAACTGAAAGGAGATCGCGGTTGTATTGTTATTGACAGACTTTATAAAAATGACGCGAGTGTGTTTGGTTGCACTTAAAACAGATACACCGCTCGCTCTTCTGTTGTATTTCTGACAGAAAGAGGCCTTGGAGCACGTCTGTGTTAATGCAGCTGCACCACCGGTGCAGAAGGAGAACATGTTGCTGGATTTCCTCCCCGTGAAGCGAGTGCTTGCAGGATCGGGAAATTCGGAAATTCCACGTTACAGAGAGTCTGGTAATTCCAGTCTCCAGTGTGGCAGCAGAGCGCAGGTTCAGCCTTCAGAATAAAATTAAAATGGCCGTGAAAAGTCATCTGTCCGAGGCAAAGACTACGGAAAAAAATCGCTCATCTGCTTCTGTGTGTTGACATGAAAAGAGACGGAACGGTCGGTGTCATGTCTTTGTTCATCTTTTCTCTCCATGCCCTTATAAATGCATAATCTATAAGCTTGTTCTGTATATTATTTAAAAAACACACAGCGAGCGCTGCTGTGAGTCAGTCTTCAGTCCAATACTCTAAATGTATTTTAAAAATGTAAAAAAGATATGGCTGTGTATGAACACTGGATTTTTTTGTACACGCAGAACGGACAGATAGAGGACTGTGCGGAAATATTCGCTGAATTTGACAAAAAGTGTATTGGATTAGAATCACAGACTCAACCTTTAAATAGGCATGCATGCATTATTGTCATTTAAAAAATGAAAATTCAAAAGATGGGTAATAATAGATTATGACTAATGCAACCACTGGTTTGATATTTTAAACATGAATATCTACAAAAAAATAGCAGCATATGTCTCAGAAAGCCAGATGAGCCTTAGGTTGCAAATGAGTTTCAGGAGTCTGAAATAAACTTGTATGTTATTTAAACAGTCACCGCTCTGCCCGTCTGGAGACTGTCACTATATGTAAATGTAACATTTTATGGTCTGGCTGCATATCAGTCACAGTGGTTATTATTTGAAACATGGCACACCACTGAGGGCTTCTGTGGAACGTCATGCACCCAGCGATGACATTTACATCGATGTCAACCAAACATATGGACTCATTAAGAGGAAAACTGATGGGATATATCTCAGTTTTTAATTACAAGTGCACAGCTGGTTCTTTTGATCATACAGGTCACATACATAAAAACATTTCAACAATTACAGTATCTTCTACTGTAGATGCCTTTTGGGTTCTGTACACACTTAAGACACAGCATTGCTTAAGGCAATATACCATATACATACTGTAGTTTACAGTATTAAAATAACAGCCGTGAAGAACATCATGGAATGTGACATGTTCGGCGACTGCTTCCCCTTTGTAGTTTTAGAGAAAACAGCAAAAACCTATGAGCTTTGACATGTTCTGAGCCTGTGCTTTGGTTCCTTGAGGAAAAGATCTTGAGTACACATGTTGTGGACAAACACAGGGATTCAACTGCAGAACCTTTAATGTCAGCAGAGCACAGTGGACTTTATTACAAGGTTTGTTTGAAGGATAGGCTGCGGGGATCTTTCTCGGGTTGACATGGGTTAAAGAGGACCTATTATGCTTTTGTGCTTTTTCCCTTTCCTTTAGTGCGTTATATAGTTTTATAGTGCATTTAAAAGGTCTGCAAAGTTACAAAGCCCAAAGTCCACGTCAAAAGGAGTTACTCTCCCCCACAGAATCACTGCTCCAAGCTGACCAAAACTGCTGCAACAAGGTGATGTCATAAAGTAACACATTTGCATTACGGCTAGTTTGGCGTGCTCTCAAACAAAGCTAGCTAGAGTGGAGTCCAAAGAGTTTGGTTTGGTTGGCCAATCACAACAGTGGGCCAGCTGACCAATCGGAGCAGACTGGGCTTTTCAGGACGGCGGGGCAGGAGCTCAAACAGAGCGTTTCAGACAGAGGGTGAAAAGAGGTGCAGTAGCACAGCCGGAATGAAAAAAATAAAGTGTTTCCTGAACAATAAAGCATATAAACATGTTCCTGTGGAAACCCAAAATACCAGTGTGCACCTGAAAATAAGCATAATAGGTCCTCTTTAAGGACAGTGGATCTACTTTTATATAATAGTGGTTCTCTGATCTTTTTTCTCTTTGATCACTGCTGACAGAACAGTAACACACATGTGGGCCGAAGCACATCACAATATCCCCCAACAGACAAGATACAGAGAGGAAGCCATGAATCTTCTTGTTAGACGTCAATAAATCCATGAATTCTTTGCATGCTAAATAAGACAGCTTGCAGTTTGATGAGAGGATAAAATAAAAAGGTTGAGAACTTCACCGTATTAATGTATCATCATGAAACATCTCATATCTTACCAGTATCCAGGATTATTTTGATCCAAACAAGCTCAAAAGTTTGCATGAGAAATCATCTGATAAGGCTCTCACGCTGAACATGATTTACCTCTTCCACAGAGAAGAGATATTGCACTTGGGGCCATTTTGATGGAACATGATCAGAGAATTAGTAAAGAACACATTCCACATTAAATCAGTCACATTTCGTCCATTTCAGAGCCAATGATTGAAACATTTACATGAGAAAAATGTACATTTCCTGTCATCAGACAGTAGTGTGGCTCTTCCCTAGCTGCTGATCTTGGTTAGCATCTTGTTGATGGCCTGTTTGACGTGCGTGGTGGAGCTGCGGCGTCTGGCCTTGCCCTGCACGGCCTTGCGGCGCCTCACCTCGCGGCACAGCTCATGGAAAGCCTCGGCCACGGTGCCCCCCTCGTTGGCGCATGCTGAACATTCGTAGAAGGCGCACGCCATTTCAGCTGCCAGCCGCTCGCCTTCCTCTGTGCCGACCTGTCGGACGTGGTCCAGGTCGGACTTGTTTCCCACGAGGACCAGAGGCACGTTTTTTGGCTTCTTCACCTCCTCTAGGAGACTACGGAGCGGCGCCACCTCCTCAAAGCTTCCCCGGTCCGTGATGTCGTACACGATGACAAATCCGTCACCCCAACGCATGTGGCCCTCCTTCTGCTGGATGTCCTCCTGCGATGAAGACAAAGATTTTGGTTACGAGCCCTTCTCAAATTTTGATTCTCAAAGGAGTAGTTTGATATTTTGGGAAATTCCTTGGCAGAGGATTATACAATAATATCGATACTGCTTTTATAAAAAAGCAAAAACAAGATAAAAGCAAGGCCTTTCTAAAAAATGCTATTCCATAGGTGACAGTTTGAAGCCAGCAATTTTGGTCCCTGCACACTTCATCTTCCTTTTTGCGTTTGAACATAAAAATATTCCATCTTGGCATATTTTAATTTTGAGTTTACATATGTAACTCATCAAATTTCTTCATGGAGAATTAGTCTCTAATTTCTCTGCTCTGTCCCACACCTGCCTACGCCAGAAAGTTAATTCTGCAGCCGTCTGAGGATTGTGAACATTCAGCAGGCATGTGCTCTTAATTTGATCGTGTTGAAATAGAAACAGTCCCTCCGGTTATAACCACTTAACTGGTCGTGTGGCAGACTTTAAATCGTAACCTGACTGGAGGGAGGCACAGAGATCCTCATCTCATAATTAGTGTTAGAGGAAGCTTAAAAAAATCCCACATCCCTCCAGAGGAAAGACGAGAAAGTTTGACGTTTGTATACCTGACCGACTTTTGAACTTGCAATTTATGAGCTACCAAAGAAGACTCCACCTCCACAAATCATGATAGAGTTAGCACAATGCTTTGATACAATCAGAGTCAGGAGAGGCCTGACATTCAACGCAGCCGTGTCTGGAAACATTCAGACCGCATCCTAATGCCAGCTGAAAATAGACTACAATATAATGAGAGAGAGATGACTTGGCTGAAGTGTCGCAGGGGAAATCAGCCGCCAGCAGAACACCTACGCAGCACTGCAGCATATTTATCTCCAGCTCGAGGACTTACGCAAGCTCTCCCTCATGGTCAGGACCCTACAATGCTTCTGCCAGACTTACAGGAAATGGCCATGTTAAAGTGCCATTCAGTCTCATATCCACTCCTACAATTACTCAAACAACAGGCAGCAAGGGCAACATGACACCCGAGCAAGTGAGTGGAGCCATCTCACTTTTTTTTAAAGAAATATAAAAGTTAAACTCAAATATTGATTGTTTTGCAGTGTATGGCAGCTCTCCATGTCTAATGTGCCTTCTGAAAATGTATGTGTCAACTCTTCATTATTCATTCACCTCTCACTATTTCAGTAATATAGAAAATTAATGTGGTTTTCTATTACTTTTATTGGTAACCACACAATACTTTGCTGGCATAGAAGTAAGCAGTTGGAGAAGATGGAAAAAGCCTTTCATCAGGATGGACTTTATAGACTGCTTTCAGCATTTTTTCTGCTATTGAGTGTACAATTTATTTGAAATTTTACAAATACATTGTTATTTGAAAGTGTATAGAGGTACATATAATGTCACAATTGGTTTTTCAATGCGTTGGTGCGGGTGACAACCGTTGCCGGATGTATTATGCTTTTGGGTTGTCTGTCTGACCCGTTCTTGTGAACGCGATATCTCAGGAGCGCCTGGAGGGAATTTTTTTAAATTTAGCACAAAGGTCCACTTGGACTCCATGATGAACTGATTAGATTTTGGTGGTAAAAGGTCACCGACCTCACAAAACACGTTTTTGGCAAATTCATATGCTAACTATGACAATTTGACAGAAATGTCTAATGAGATAAAACTATGTAGTGATGACATTTTGTACAGACATGGTTGTAAAGTGCAACTTGGCTTGTTGGCGGAGGCATACAACCGCAAGGCGGTAATTCTAGTTCTTTTGGTTTTGTGCATGTGTTACCAGCAAATGTCTTTTGAGGTTTGAGAAAAATTATATTGAGCTGCATCATGGGGAAGTGCAGTATCCAGTGCTTTTGAAATTTGAACCACACTGGGGACTAAAAGTCAGGATATCTCTGACTTTGTTGCATACATTTTTTACCATTCTTTTTTAAAACCTGTCTTTGGCAAGACCCCCAACCTTATGGAATTACAATACTAAATCACTTTAACTGTAGACAACTTCAGATAATTTTAATTTACATCCATTACTTGTCTTGTGTTGATACTTCTTTGTTAGTACAGTACACTATCAGTATAAGTACCTCTATCAAGTACTGTACGGCACTATGATAATCCTTCCTCTCCTGTTAGTTTACGGTACAGCTGGGATCAGTTGAAGATGGTGGTAGAGAGCTTAGGTCTTTATGTTTCTGTTTCGACACAAGGTCAGATTAGGGACACATGGATAATTTGTCTCACCTGCCCTGCAGTGTCCAGAATCTCCATGGTGACAACCTCATCGTCAATGTTGGCTTGATGGCGATATGTAGATTCTGTAAGATACAAAAGACAAGGAAAAAAGTTAATCCGCACGCGCCTAGCTACCAGTGTAGGGGTGTGAATAGAAAATAACGGGTGGCTATTTTGATGCACGCCATTCGGCGGCAGTGTGTATTGGCCTTCAGGCTCACTTAAGGTGGGCTGACCTTTTAAGGTGGACCAGCTCCTATGAGTTTTGCTCAGCCCCTCAGCACTGCCTGCCTGTCGCTTGCTTCCAGCGAGTACTGCTGCCTAGCTGGAGACAGCCAGACCAAATACATCTGGTTTCAAAACATCCCTTTAGAGACCTGTATGTGTAATATGGACATCACAGACCATGTTTTTCTGGACTAACAGATGTCACAACAAGGATACCCACTTTAGCTTCTGCCTGGCAGAAGGCAGACACTGCATTGTTTAAAAAGGACATCGAGTTACCATTTTCCTTGGTACCTTTTCCATTAAATCATTATCTTTCATTTTGGAGCCTTCAGTTTTCAGCAGGTTGTTGGACCTCCCTGGTTGCTGGATGAAGGCTGACTCTTGACCTGAGCTTCACCTCTAGCTGGTTTACAAAGCGGGATAAGAGGTTCTTATTCCTGGCACAGGAACACAGGTGTGAACTGTGGCTGTGACCTTTCATTCCACCTTGAACAGCACAGGCGTTATCTGCCTGAATTGCACCCCTTGTAAAAATTCCATCTGTGTAAACACCTCCCAGAGAGCACTGAAGCCCCTGAAACCCTCCTTGTAAAGAGAAAGATTCTGATGGATTTTGCCGTCATCTCAACCAGAGGGTTTAAGCCAGTGCTTTCTAAAGCTTTTTCACTTTGTCAAGTCTTACAATTGCTTTCACCTTGTGACTCATGTCCTTCCTGCTCTGCTAGTATCTTGATGTATGGTTCTCTTGTGATGGGAGGATATTAGAAAGCTTAGTAAGTCAAGAAATCAATAGTAAAATAAGTCCCCAGACTTCCGTATTTTCTTTAGGAGAAATTACAACATCTTGTTCCTTCGATCATTTTTTAATGAAAGAACAACATATCTTCTGATGCAGTTGTTCATCTTTTGCGCCGTCACCAAGCATGTTATGTTGCATAGTACATTATTGTGCAACTAAAACAACTCCTTGGTCATAGTATTTTATGCATCATATTGCTTGTTTATACTCCAAAATGTAATTAAAATTACACATTATCTGCGTGGAAAAATGATTGTGACTTTTACGAATACTACTTCCACTTTGGAACTCTATTGTATGTCTTTGGTGAATCCGAACTAACCAAAGTCACAAAATAACACAAACAAACGAACAGATCAAGGCAGCGGTAGACCAGCAACTCCAGTGTTCTGCGAGGTAAAATTACAGTTTTTCTCAATGAAGTCTGGTTGCTTTGGCGAGAGCATAGATAATGGCTTCAGTTTCCCGTTGGAAACATAGACTCTATAGCTGTCTTATGGCAAGGTAAACTGGCAAAAATGTTCTAATATAGCGTACACTTGAACTGCTCTTTTAGGTGTTTAAAATACGTTTTGTTGCCGGCCCCATCCACAGCAGTACATTGCTTTGCCTCTGTGCGGTAACTCCTGTCTGCTTCTCCAAACTCTACTGTAGGCAATACCCTGACCCCACTTCAAAACACCCAAACTATCCCTTTTAATGAATTAAAACAATTAATTAATTCTAAAACTTTTAAATGACCCTTTCCCCTTCATGACTAAATTATTGAATCCGTACCAGCTGTAGTGAAAGCCACAAACAGTGATGCTAAACACCTGTCAAAAAGATGTTCAGATTCTCATCGAAAAAGAGTCAAAAATAGCAGAATCTGAGCTTGTTGTTGCTCCAGTCTCTGCACGTCCAACCCGCTGCGTCCCAGGTGCGCTCACCTCTCCGGGGGATAAACTGCGCCCTGTGACGTAAATGTCAGAGAGAACCAGAAGTGGAAGTAGATTGGCGATTTATAGCTGTTTGGCTGGAGGCATGAGGAGAACCAGAGTCTTACGCGGTGACCCGTGGGACAGCCTATTTCAGGAGTCATCACTCTATCAGTTGCAGACAGCGTCTAATCCATCCACGTCCACCCTTCTGTGTGTTTGTTGCTAAATGCACTGACATGGGGCCGGGCCGGGATGATTTAACCAGCCTCACCATCCCATCTAAAGGCCTCGGAGAGAAACAAAAGCAGTAATTTTCCTGGCAGCGAGCAATTCTTCCCTCATAATTCAAAACCCCCTCACTGCCTGAGGGCTGTTTTGGCAGAAGGTAGAAAGAAAGTGTCACGCCAGACTCAAAGTGTCAAAACTGGAAACAGAATCCAGTTTTGTTGATATAGCGTGTAAAATCGTTTCGCTCTTACACATGCTTTACAGTACTTGTTCATACCAGGAATTCCCTCTGCGCTATGTGATATAACGTTAAGCACTGTTGCGGTTGTGATGCCAAACCACAGCAGAAGTAGCAGAGTTCATTTCTGTTGTGCCAAAGGAGATTAGATTCTGTAACTGGATGGTGCGCACAGACAAAAATGACTAATGCAATATATTGTGGCCATCTGCATTGTGGTCATCTTGTAACACTGTCAGCAGATGATTTAGCACGTCTAGTCTGGTCCTGCACTGAATGGACTACATTTCCCAACAGACACCAGTGATTCCTCATTGTTGAAAAGAACATCTGAGCTTGCTCATAACTCTGATCAAAGTGAATAGGTAGATAATAAAAATGGATTTGAATGGTGAAAGGCATATTGAAATAGATGCAGCCCACGTTCTGGCAGTAATCTTGCATCTTTAAGACCGCTCTGCACGCACCTGTGTGATGTGCCCATAATAGGGTTTTAATAATGTGTCGACCACGTCATGGGTAATTTCAGCCAGGCAGTCTGATTGGTCACAGACACCCTCCAGCTGGGCTTTTATTCCCATTATGCACCTCAAGCTGTGCTTTCTTGGTTCCGACGCCAACTCTCGTGGTAATCAAGGAGGCAGTTATTGCTCTTTTCTGCCTTTTTCTTTTCTTTTTTTTTGCGGCTAAATCATGTGCACTACATGAAGTTAGTACAGTACACATGTTGTGTGAATCTGGTACACACAGTACCAATACACTACATTACAAAAGGTTATTTAGGGGTATTATTGGTGTGCTATACTCCGAGGACGGACAGGTTAGCAGGTTAATAACAGGTGCCAGTGTCCTGCCCTTAAGTTTCCCCTATGCCGAACAAAAACAAGCCAATCAATACCTGGAAAAATAAGTGTTCCTGCTAAAAGTACCCCACCAACCTGCCAGCCATATGTTGTGATGTGAAGCGGAGGGCATAATGGCTTTGAGATTGCGATCATCTTGTCGTTACATGAGGTGGTTGATTTAAAAAGGAGAGAAAATGCTCCCTAGTGTGGTAATTGCACTCTGCTGAGATGGTGCACCTTATTATGTTTAAAAAAAAAAAATAGATATGGTATTGAATAGAGCACCATGTGAGCAATGCTGAGGCTCTGACCTGCCGTGTACAGCCAGGAAATGAAAAGCACCTTACAGAGGAGATGTGATGTCTTTGTGCCCTGTAATTACAGTGTAGGGAATTGGCTCAATCTGCATCAGAGTATAAAAAGGCCAATTCTATATTGCTCTGACGAGGGCAGAAAAAAAATAACTTGCATAAAACCTGATTGCATCGCTGTGAATTGTGCTTTTGGAATAACCAAAACTAATTTAATTTGCTGCATGATTACTGTCTTAATTTCTTATGAATATGTTCTATGTGTTTTTTTATCCTGATACTGTTCCTTATTTTCACACCTTTTGGTATAGCAAAAACTCTTGAGAATAGGTATTTGTATATAAATCCAAAAAGGAATAGATCAACATTTTTGGATATATGCTTATTCACACTTGTGGCAAGTGTTAGATGAGGAGATTAATACCACTATCATATCTGTATGCTAAATAATAAGCTACAGCCAGCAGGTGGTTAGCTTAACTTAGCATAAAGGCTAGAAGCAAAGGAAAACAGCTAGCCTGACTCTAGAAGTGGTAAAAACAAAATCACCAGCATGTCTAAAGCTCACTAATTACCTTATCTTTTTTAATTTGTGCAAAAATGTAAGTATGAAAACGTCACTTTGTAGCTTAAAGACTTGCGTGCTGAAACAATTTCTTTCCGGGCCGGAAGAGACTTTAGGAAGTCACTGTTCCAACACTTATCTTCCTATAATAACATCAATTGACAGTTTTACACTTTTTGTACAGAAAACAAGATACAACGTAATAATTAGTGTGATTTATTTGCCAAGCCACCTGTTTGCCTCTGTGTCCTGTCTTTATGCTAAGCTAAGCTACTACTGCAGGCGTTAGCTTCATATTTAGCATACAGACATGAGTGGCATCTATGCTCGCCTTCAAATATTATATGTCTAGGGCTTTTATTATGAAAGGTAAGAATGGAAGGAGTGGATCTTCTTCTGTGCTGCCTTTTATCAAGGTTGAAAGGAGTGACAAAATTTGCGGTCTTGGTTCGGAATACGGTGCCTTCGTGTTGCTGTTTTATAATCCTTATAAATACAGGCGCAACTCAAGCCGTTCCACACAACGTGGTTGATTGAAGCTCAGGAAAATCAAAAAAACAAGTCACTTTTTCGCCATGTAATATTGACGTTCTGTGTGAAAGTATTCATAATAAAAACAACAGTTGGAAAAAAAATTATGTGCAAATTAATCGCACTGGTTTCAGCAATAGTAGTGGTACATGCTGTAGTGTTGATGGTAACAGCAGTAATACTGTGGGACAGCTGCAGCAGTAGTAATAGTAGTACCAGTGGTCACAGTAACAGAAACGGATATCTTGTTGTCTTACCGAGTGTCGGGTCGTACTCCCAGATGAAGCGTCTGGTCAGAAATCTCACCACCAGAGCTGCAGAACACAACAAATAATAACATGTTCAGAATATGAAAACAGCACAAGAAAAACTCACCAGGGAAGTCTTCATGCTTTCCAGAATATATTCAGCAGAATTTATGTAGAATTATAGGATTTTTTTTATACTGTGTATTGTTGTCTTGAGTGCGGATTTCACTACATAAAAAATAAACTTGAGTAGAGCTGCAACAATTAATCAATTAGTTGTCAACTATTAAATTAATCACCAACTATTTTGATCATTGATTAGTTGGAGTATTTGTTTAAGGAAAAAAAGTCAAAATTCTCTGATTCCAGCTTCTTACATGTGAATATGTTATGGTTTCTCTTTTTGACAGTAAACTGAATGTCTTGGAGTTGTGGACAAAACAAGACATTTGTGGACATCATCTTTGGCTTTGGGAAATTTTTCACCATTTTCTGACTTTTTATAGAGCAAACAACTAATCGATTAATCGAGAAAATAATCAACAGATTAATCGGCAATGAAAAGAATCGTTAGTTGCAGCCCTAATCTCGAAGTGCTTGACCATCAGTTTATAACATTGCTGATTGTATCAGGCTGTGGTCCTAATATCCACATCCACTGACAATATGTCTACTCTAATAGCTAATCAGCTGTGGATAACCACCAAGAGGCCAAACCACTTTAATATAATTCTCATCTAAATGCTAATACCTATTTGATGAGCTCCAGATCATTAAGGCAGAGTTCAAACAGCCTTCAGGATGAAACATCGGCTCTCAAAGTTCACCATGGGAGGCTTCTCTTATGAGGGGTAGTTAGCCTGCTCTTTACAGCATCAACCTTCATCACAAATAAACAAAACAACATCCCCAGCAGGCCACTGACTCACTCTCCTAATGATTTACCATCAACAAGCAATCTGCTGCACGGAAATGTTGATCTCTTTCATTCAGACAGAGTTAGGAGGTCGTTACCTGTGAACCAAACCGTCTGTGTGCTCTTTGCTCATTTGAAATGTGGACTCTTTTGAGGAAAGTCTGCATCAAGTGTGCCGGCTCTGTGATGCGGTTCGTACTTGGCTGTCTTTCCCAGCAGCACTTTTCATCTGGAAGCCAAGATCCACTCTTCCATTTGATTTGTCGCATCAATAGGACCACACAAACCCCCCATGCCTTCTCTGCTGCTTTTTGTTTTGTTACCATCCCCTGGTACTTCATAACTGACCACTACAGTGTATTCTAATTAAGACAACAAGCATCGTGCTCCTCTTCACCCACCAGGACGTCACTGCAGGAACTGTGTGTCTCAGTAGTGTCGCAGTTTTTTCTATCTCCCTTTAGTTGGGATAATGGGTAGGCATGATGCCGCTGAGACTCTAATGTAAGTATAAGCAAACATTCATACAGTATGCAGCTATTTATTCATGTGTTTCCCAGAGAAAATAAATCATATATATGATATCAAAAGGAAAGGTTGATACTGAAATGAAATATGGAGCTAGAGCCAGGAGGTGATTAGCTAAGCTTAGCATAAAGAGTGGAGGAAAGAGGGGGAAATGGCTAGCCTGGCTTTGTCCAAATTATATGACATGTCTGTCATTACAGTAGGGATGCCACGGTGAGGAAATTTTCCCACTGGTTAATAAACATGTGACAACACGGGTGTTACAGATTATACACAGTTTAAAAGAAAAGCTATCCGTCGATGCCGATCAATATCTGTAGAGCGCCAACTTTGATCTTTAACATCGGATGGCTGTGTGTCTGGCCTCTCTGGTCGAGCTTTCGCTGTGGGCATGTAGCAGAGCAGTAGTCGTCATCTCCAGCAATTCCAAGAGCGGAGGTTAATTTCTCATCAACTACAAAGGGGGACCTTTTTGACCTCTGAGATGACTTCTGTGTACTTACTTGTAGTTTTACTGCTCACAAATGCATACGAAAAATAAGGATTTGGTAAGACCTTAACACCAGCAACACCGGCTACCGCGGTAAACCTACATTACAGTTGTATTTTTACAGGCTAAGCTAGGCTAACCTTGCTTTAGCTCCATAGGTAAAGCTCAGTGGTACTCACTCTTGGAAAGCAAATACGCTATTTTCCCAAAATGTCTACCTCTGTCTGTCTACCATATTTTACTTAGACCACAGGTCTATCTAAAGTTTGCTAACATTAACCACTGTAAGGGTCGGTTTATACACAATCAGAAATCAGTTGTTACTAATGGTTGCACTCAAAGGCAAAGTGAAAAGCCGGCCGTGCTACACTTTCCAGGCGTTTGCAGACCTCTATAGAACCCCCCCTTTTTTTTGGTTAATTGTTTGCCTAAACACACCAACAAGCAAGTGTTCACACCTTCAGTCCGCTTCTCTGCGGGAGCTGTCATGTGCCTGAGTGACTCCCTATGGACCTGAGTGGTCCACTTGAATCCAGGCGTGTATCTGTGTCCTCATGTCAAGTTGCTGAACTGCTGCTTGTATCAAAGAGACAATAGGGGAAACAGCTCTGCCTTTGAACTGTGAAAAAAAAACACATCCATCTTGGCCAGGCCCTTTTTCCGCTCATAATTAGCCACGACAAGGAATGGGAAGGAAACCTATTATGTCGACACAGAGTGTCGCTGCCACGTTTCATTACGCGCCTAAAGAACTCAAGTCCAGTCTTTGAGCTCGGGGCCGTGTTTGATGATCGCTGAGAGCCTGGTGCTCAAATATTTTAATTTGTCTTTCGCACTTATGGAGTAGCTGTGGAAAGCTTCACCGTAGTCTCTCTTTATTAGCCAAAACACGTCTTTTACTTTACAGTGTTACATCAGTTTATTCACTAGCATGTGTCCAGTGAATGAACTCAATACGACATGTACAGAGAGACAGGCATGTCTTTTCATGTTACATATACATAGCTTTTTTCTTTTGAAATAGCCTGTTGTAAACAGTTTTCTGCTGCAGTAAACCACATTTCCCTTTCTTTCCTAACACACTTATTGTGTTTTCAGGCAATGGAAGAGTGTGTCATGCAACTTTCAATTATTCCCCGAATGCACTTAAAGCAGAACAGCAGCAGATAATTTGTCACGCTGTAGAGAAGGCGGACTGACGTGCGCGTTTCTTCTCCAGGCACATTTACTCCTCTTGTTGCTGAGTGAGTTTCCCACTGAGGTTATTTCGTGCTGTTTCTGCTACAGTGGCCTGGATTCCAGGTGGACAGAACAACCAATGGGGTGTGAAGTCCATTCCTCATTAGAGGTAACTGTATCTCCTGCTTTTCACTGCCGCTAGAAGAAATGTACACACGGAAGAGAGGAGCCTTTGTTAACGTGCGTCAATATGGACATTGTGGCCCAGATTCACTACAGGTTTGCAGAGGGAATAATGTGCTCTGTATCAGTGAGCTGACCGGATCACAAAGGCAGGCGATTCACTGGCTGTGTGCAGTGAGAGGAAAGCTGATAACAGCGCTGGTAAAAGAAATGAAGCCTCTTTGCACCTGTCATGGTCATACATATCACTGTCGTGGAAAGCTCCAGGCACCGGTTTTGTTTTTGTTCATTTTTCGATTTAATTGAAGGATTACATTGATTAAATTGAAGCTGTGTGTGTGTGTGTGTGTGTGTGTGTGTGTGTGTGTGTGTGTGTGGAGGCGACTCTTAAAGAGGTTAGCATGGATGCTGCAATACCATCAGTTATATTCGAACCGGAGTGTACTCCTTCATTGAAAGGAACTTTTCTCGATGGAAAAGATGCTTTCGATCTTCTCCTGACTGGCTTCGGCAAGAGTTTGATTGACAGATGGTTCATCCAATGATGATCGTAGCTGCCGTTTTTTTTATTTTATTTCACCAAACTCACGTTGCATAACATTACGTTACGGCAACGCTCCAAAACTAACTAAAACGGTAAACGACTCATTTTACTTTAATATTTCAATAAACCAATATAAACATACAGAGATGGAAAAAAACTCAGATCTCTACTTCAGTAAAAGTCAAAATACTACAGTGTAAAATACTTGCTACAAGTAGAAGTCCTGCATTCAAAATATTAGGCTACTCAAGTAAAAGTGCACAAGTATTAGCACCAATATGTATTTAAAGTACCAAAAGTAAAAGTACTCATTATCCAGAATAATATATATTATATTATTGCATTCTAATTATTGATGCATTAATGTGCTCATCACTTTAATGTTGCAGCTGGTAAATGTGGAGCTCATTTTAATGACTTTATATACTGCTAGGTAGTTTAATCTATAATAATACATCATCATTTATTAGTTCATTATATTTTGTATTAATAACCTGAATCTGCAAAGTAACTAAAGATATTAAATTTATAAAACTTAGTTTTTTATGAGAGGAAAAAAGACGGTATCGGACTGGTATCAAACCATCTGGCGGGTCAGGTTAAAGATGTGTATATGATGGCGATACCAATGGAGTGCCTCATTTCATACCTTTTTTTTCTACATCATTCAATACCCGTCATGTGAATTGGAAATAGACGTTGTTTGCTCAAACAGTGAGGTTTTGGAGGACTTGTTTGTGCCACAGTTTGATTTGCATACATTGCTTAATGGATAAAAAATAAAACCCAGTGTTCTTGGCTGAGTCACAAAAATTGCACTAAACACCTGCATCTCTGAAACACAAATGTTCCCCTGGAGCAGGGAAGCTGTTGAAAGCTGCAGGGTTGCGCTGGTGTTTTTGGCTGTCAGGTTTGTTGTGCTACATATTTACATAATGATTCAAAATTGGTCAAAAGCTATCTTTAAAGTGTGAGCCTTGCTGACTGCCGTGCAAGAAACATAATGGCAGTGTTGCCTCCAACACACTTGTGTGCTACTTGTGGCTGTTTGAGAAACTCCCTGCCATGTTAACCTGAGCTTTTGCCACATAATATCTGGTATCTGGCATGCTGACAATATCAATACCCGGTTGCTTTCTGGAGGCGGGCTGTTGTGTTTCTCATGTTCTCAACAACTTCATATTTCCCAACAAATACTGAAGCTGAAGTCTGAGTAAAAAATCTGATCAGACTTGATCAAATTCTCCAGCCCAGACTTCACAGGGCCACCGCTCTGAGTGGATAGATGGAGTAGAGCCGAGTTTTCAGATTTCTGTCAAACACATCATCCGCGGGAGGTGTTCGCCAAAAGCCGCTTTTGTCCAAAGTGACCTAATCACATTAGCAGCAGAATGTTGGACTAATTGCAAACAAAGCAAGAGCAATTAGCGGCGCCTATGGTCCTGTTCTGAGCCGGCACCGTGTTACTCATTGAACAGTCTCTATTGATTCCCCCACGGCCATCAGACGGACACCCACGGCTCTTTGGTTCCCTTTCGGCCAAAAAAACACCTCTTTACTGGCTGACGAGTGGAGCTCTCCCGGAGCTGTGCAGCTGCAGTCAAGTTTTCTACCTATTGTGTTCATGCCACATCAGATCATATCATAGAGGCCAGCGGTACAGATAAGACCGCAAAGGGAAAAGTACCAGCATTTAACTGAAGAAAGAAAAAAGAAAAAGACAAAACTATTCTGCCTTACACAATCAAAAGGCATGACTAAATATTTAGTCAAAATTGAGTTAAGACTGAATCTGATTTTTGACATCTGTTTTACTAAGGGCTGTCAAAGTTAATGTGATAATAACATATAAAATAGCAATGTTGTGTGAGTCAGCTTTCTCAAGTCACTCATGAGGATATTCACTATTATCCCGATAATGGAAATTCACCATGATCAACTTATTGTGAGTTTTCTTTATTTTTTGTATCTAGATACAAGATAAAATCCTATATCGTCCAATGCCTAACTGTATGTAGGTTCTATGGCAATGCTTGTTATCAGCCTAAAAGGCATACATTAACACATTCCACTTTCTGTTAGTTAAAAGTTTTAACCTTTTTTCTCAGCTTCAGTGTTTCTGCAGTTACTGCTCTCTGCCTTTTGTAGGACAGTATTGATGGAAAACGCCCTGTTTAATGCAGCGTACATTCAGACTTCTTGAGTAACCTCATCTCTATTAAGCTGCTGAGAGCTCAGAAATATTAAGAATGCAAGAAATTTAAGAAATTCATCAGTAACATAAAATCTTCAGCAAGACCTCAGATAAATAATGAAGAAAAATCCAATTTAACTGTACATGGAAATATTATCATTACATAGATTATTATGATGTGCTGATTGATGTTACCAGACTTGCTCTGTTGCTGGCAGGAAACGCAGTTTTTCCTCCTGTTTTACTTGAATAGAAGAGGGGTGAATCATTAACCAAGCGAGCTGTTTCTGGGGTTTTATTGTATTTCTGTCAGATGAAATGCAGACAGTCGCTGCCCTGCTGTTATGTTGGAAGACAGGAAGCGACAATTTGCACACAATGTGGCCCCATGTGCTTGTAAAGGACTTCTGAAATATGATGTTAACAGGAATCTTGAATCTGTGCCATGAATATGCCCTACATACTTATCCTCTACACTCCAAAACACAATTGACTTTTTTGTTCCAATTACGTCAAGCAGTTTGAGACTGTGAGACTCATTACTAGCTTGAATGACTATGAAATTACCTTTTGTAGCAGGCCATCATCTCTAATCAATATCCTCACCACTTATTACCAAAGATGCTGAGAGCAGGCTTCAAGATTGCTCCACTTTGTGCACTGATTATTGATTTATGATTTCCTGCAAATCCACTTGGCAGTTAAAAGGATACTGAGATAATTAGGACACTTAAGTCCTGCGGCTTTGCAGAGCTAGTCTTGTCCCAGCTCAAACATTTACCCTGAACATCTGTAGTAGGGAGGTCACGAGAACTCCTAACTTTGTTACCAGGTCGATGCCAAAGTTCATTATGATGCATTCAAGCTTCAGTAAAAATGAGTATGGCAAAGGTAAATTACAACATCATCATCATGTGTTCAAATGTAATCTTGAGGCGGATCATCAGGATGCAAACTTAATTTGCAAAAACCAGCATGCAAGTGGTAGTAAATGAGTGAATGTTGAAGTACTGTACATGTGATTTATAGTTTTGTTTTTGTTTTTTTTACTGTGGTATCGAATTGGTTTTGAGAATCATGGAATTTCACTGGTATTGGTATCGCCTACTAAATTTCTGGTATCGTGACATCGCTAATCTATAGAGCTTTAGCATTTATACAAGGTGCTAATGGACTACATTACTTCCACTGAAGGATAATTAAAGAAAACAAGAGGATGTGAACCAAAGGATAGACACAGGAGAAGGTTGCTTCCAGAGTTCACACAGATTTAGTCAACCTATTTTATTAATGTGACCGATACAGAGTTACTTTAAAGTACTGTGATAAATCTGTTGGAATGCTGGCAGCAGCTTATTCTCCTTTTTTTTTTTTGCTATTTCTTGCAAGATAAAGCAGATGGAAGGACATTTTTATATTGTGTCTGAATGATATAGAAGCTCAGCCAGCATTTTTCTTCTGTGTAAATATATATACATGCATTATAGTATGGAAGTGTTTCTTCACACACAGAGACGTGACAGTCCTGATGCAAGAAACAGGCAAATAGATTAGCTACAAAAGCACCCAGACCACTTCCTGAACAGGAGGTCAGGCCACTGTTCCCAGTTTCAGAGCTTTCCCAGAGTTCCTTTCACCACCAGTCTTCCCCTGGGGCACGTCTGCATCCTTAACCACCAACACCAAGCCTCTCTGGAACTGCTGGATAGACAAACTAGATTTTTCACTATAAGGAAATGTATTTATGTCTGAGGAACAGGGACTTCTGGGAGTCTCCTCGGTGCCAGGGGAAATATTCAATCTCTGTCTGCTGCCAAATATAAATGAGATCAAGTCAGACATCTTATCTTCTCGACCTCTTTTCCAGATCTGATTAGAGCTCGCCTATCAGGCTCCATTCATATTTATTCTAGGATTCAACCAGTACCCTTTAAGAAGGGATGTGGGAAGTCTAAAGTGAGCACAGTAACAATAACACACAAGGCAACAGTAAACATGTCATCTCTCACGAGTTATGGCGTCACTGTCTGGGCCAGTCAGGAACAAATATTTCACTCTGTGTGAGCTGGGGCTCAGCTTTGTGTAAATAATGGCTTAAACGGTGTGTTTGTCTGCTCTAAATAAGCCACAATTGTTAGCATGTCCTGCTAACTTAGATTACTACCTACTGTAGTAACTGAGAGTTCGTGACTAGTACATCCACTGTGCAGTATTTCCCTGCTGTGTTGCAGTCGGTCCTGGATGCTATCTAAGTTTAGGGTAACATTAGCATTTCTGTTGTGCAACGCTCCAGGCAGGTTCGAGCAAATATGATTTTAAAAAAAAAAAGAAAAGAAAAAAAGTTATTTTTATAAAACGGTCACTATATCCTGACAGAAATCATGTGCCTCTGTGTCCTCTGGTGCTCCTAATGACATCTGCAAGATTTCACAGACCGGAGGAAAACAACCAATCAGAGCCGAGCTGGAGCCTTGCCGTCTCTGAGCAGCTGTCAATCACTCGGAAACTCCGATCAAACGGTCAAACTAGACAGCGCTGATCAAATATGAATCAATATTCTGTTACTGTAATGCCTATTTCTCGCCTCAAATGTTTTCAGAAACATCTTGTAGTGTACTGTTTAGCTCTGAAATGAGAAAGTTGGTGACCAGACAGCCATGTTGAGATCAGTTGAGGAAATACCAAGCACAGCCCACCAGCCGGAGCAAACTTTCACATTTTACAGCTAAACGGTACACTACAAGATGTTTCAGGAAACATTTGAGGCGAGAAACAGGCATTACAGTAACAGAATATTGATTCATATTTGATTTGATTAGATTTTTTAGAGCTTGAAAACAGAGCCAAGAGGAGGAGCAGAAGTCTAGTTATCTCCCAGAACACTTGAATTACAATATGCTGAAAGGTTATTATGGAATTTCTTACCCAATCATGGCAAAAATATTCTGCCTTCTGAAGCTTTAATTAGCTAGCTAGCTAGCTACAGCTGATAAAATCTGCCAGTTGTCCTCTCAGGTCTGCTTTTGTCTTCTTCTGTCTGATATCAATTGTGGTTAATCTGCCACAGTTATCATCATAAAGTGCATATGGGCCAAGTGAGAATTGCTACATCCGTAGCAACAGTAACTAAAAGGGAAGGGGCTTAAAAAATGATCAATTGAGCCATGAGCTCTCTGCTTCACTCTCCTTTGTTGAGAGTCATTGCTTTCCATGCTGCTTAGTCACGCCTCAGGAATTTGATTATCCATGTGACCCAGATGGGGATTGAATAAAATGCAACTTTTTAACAGCAGCTTTTTTCACACAAATCAGAAAATATGCATCCTCAAGGAACAATATCTTTTCCCCAAATTTGAAACCAGCAATACTTCAAGAAATTTCATCATCTCCCTTGTTCTCTAGATCATATTACATCTGGCCAATTATCGGCACATGACTCATCACTTTTCTTGCTGTAAACTCATTAGTGACTGAGGTTTGCAGATCCCTGATTGTTATACATCATTTAAATTAATGAGATGCGGGGCCGTAATCAGAGCAAATGCTCTTCTGAGAATAATAGACCAGCTTTCCATTTTCTGCCACGCTTGATGAGCCATTAGCTACGGGATAATTAATAATTAAGCCTATCGTTGTAAACAATGAATTACATGTTTTAAATGAACAACCCCTTGAGCGCTGTAGGGTTTTATATATGAACCCCTTTTAATCCCACACTTAGAATTAACATCTGATGTCCAACTTGTCCAAAATAGACTAAATGAATGACCACTTGAACTGCTGTGATCAGCAGTGAATATGAATCCATCTCTCTTGTAAGAGAGATGGATTCACGGTGTGAGCGGCCTCCAGTCTGTGGCTGGCTGGCAGACAGTCGATCATTCAAATTTGTAGTGCAGTAAACACGTTCTCTGCGTCACAAGATGGCTGCTAGATCGGTTTTGCCACCTCAAGCCAAGTTCTCATAATAAATCAAACTGCAATTAAGCCATCAGGCGAAGTGTTTTACTCTCCTGAGCTATTAAATCGTCTCCTCCGTAAATCCCTAATGCTGAGGGATTTTCTGCAATCATGAGCTGTGTAATTAGATTAGCTGGTAATGTCGGTAAAACAAAGAAAATATTTGCATCGTGTTGACAGGTTGATGGAAAATGAACAGGGAATTCAAATTGCCTTCTACATAAACATATACATGTATAATTATAGATATGTATGATACTGATAAAGATATCTTAAATATTACGGCTGTCAATCAATTAAAATATTTAACTGCGATTAATCGCATGATTGTCCATAGTTAATCGCAAATTAATCCGTAATTTTTTATCTGTTCAAAATGTACCTTAAAGCAGAATTTGTCATGTATTTAATGCTCTTATCAACATGGGAGTGGGCAAATATGCTGCTTTATGTAAATGTATGTATATATTTATTCCTTAGGTTTTCTAGTTTCATATGTAATAGTAGTCTGATAGTGGTATCTTAACTCTAACTTTAAAACTGAGCCCGGGACAACTTCCGGAAGATCAATTGCATCGAAAACAAATTTACGTTAACTTTATTTATTATTTATTATCGCGTTAACTCTGACAGTCCTAGAACCATCACAACACAAAACCCTAGCCTAAGTTGAAGCTAACCACTATGAGAGCTGTGGCAAACCAACTGTATTGAAGCTTGACAAATACTGATAACTGTCATGCATGTCGTGCTGACTCACTCGCAACAAGCCCAAAGTTGTTTGCTCACCCTTTGAGAAGTATTAGTGCCTTATGTAATACTGCAACTTTTCAAAACACCTCTGCTTGAACACACTTTGCCTTCTCATTATGAACGTGGATGCCTTTGTTTGAACAACAAGAAGTCACCGCATGTATCGAGTTCTCTTTGAATGACAGTAAAGGTCAGACCAACTCCCCCTTCGCTCCACTTTGGACGAGCTCCATGAGCACACAATGGCAGAGAGAGAGTCGGTCATTCTCCTCAGGGCCCTGCGACTCTGTAAAATGGGACACCAGAGAGGCTTGGATTTCACATCTCTGCAGACGCAAAAAGGACAGAAGCTTGCAGTTGTGGGGTTTCGAACGGGAAGGGCGTGAGGATTCTAACACCGCATTCATCCCTTTAATTTAGTCTCCAACAATAGCACTGCAGCGTTATTCATCGAGAGCCATCTGTGAGGCAGATGAGGGCCAAGACGCTGTGGCAACCACACCTTAGAGAGAGATCCTCACTGTGATTACACACGAAGGTGAAGCTCTGTGTACAGACAGCAGCTGGGAAAAAGTGACATACCTATTTTCACCATGAAGATTGTCAGCCTGGGTATTATAGCTTTTTATACAATGGCCTTGTTCACACTGCAGCGACAGTAACCACTTAGTTTAAAAGGAAACTTTCACATAACTGTAGACATTTTGTCAGTCGTGTTACTTCAAATACTAGCTTAGAAAATCAACCTTTCTCGGTTTTTGCTTGTTCAACGATACCTTGTTGCCACTGTTAAAATCTGATCAAAGAGTCACAAGTTTTAAGCCTGTGAAAATGCAGTGCAGGAATGCAAATTTTCCACAAGACAACTATGTGCCCCAGTTCTGGTGCAAATTATCTGCGTTGCCGTGTTCCATTTTTGTCAATGAGGCCCAAATGAGTTCCCATATAGAGCGCTAGAGGTATGAGTCCTACAACCTGGAAATGAGTTAGCATTTTAGCACTTCCGGTTCCCTCGTCGGGAAGTCAATGGATTTTTTTAATTGGTTTTTAGTTAGACGCCTGAAATTAGGTCTGTGGTTAACACAAGCTTAAAAGATTTGAATGTTTTGTTCTACGACACCAATGCTGTTCTTTTTTGTAAGTTTGTCGTAACGTGGACAGACACTGAGTCTTCGTATAGGCTGTGACAGTGTGCTATCACTCACGGATACTGAAAGGTTGTTCAAGGGAATCTCTTAATCTTTTAATGCCTTCCATAAGGCATGAATGTATGTATGCAGAGTAAAGCTTTGAATTAAAGTTTGAGGATGATTAACAGGAAAGCAGAAAGTTACATAACTGATGTGAAGAGAAGGAAAAAACGTGTTTGAGGTAGGAGGGAACAGTGTTGAATAAATCAAATATTGCTGGAAGTGTTCGTGAATATTAAACATTAACCTGAACCTTGGCTGATAACGTGCCTTCAGAAGCAAAAAAGGAAACACTTAATGGATCTATTATGAAATTTTAAAAGCGCTGCTATTCTCCAGAGAATAGGTTTTTAAAAGCAAGGAGGGAAATAACCAGCGATGACTCACATGCCGGACGAGGACAGCGGCGGACTACACGGGTGGAGAACGGACAATATGCGAAGGCGGAGGAGAGTCGGAGGTGTGCACTAAAAATAATTCAACAGAAGAAGAAATAAGCACTGGAGAAGCCCACCTTCCTGTGACACAGTCATTTCCCTTTATGGCTCCACTGCGTCTTTGTGTGTCGAGGGAGGTCTGATTAATTTGCTGATATTTTCAGAACATTGGCCGCCAGGAACTCCACTCCAGAAATACATCTTTTCTTTAGTTAAGCCTGTGAGTGTGTGCCGGTGAATAGAAACACTGGAGGGAGGTTTGGAAGCTGAAACAGGCAGATGGCCTTTAGAGAATTCAAACAGATAAGGTGAATGGCAGAGACACCCTGTTCCTTAGGTAAAAAGGAAGTGGAGGAGGATGGAGATAGACGAGCGGAGCGTGGGCATGCAGAGGGAATTCAGGTTCTCTGACAGTTTAATGAAGCCTCAGAGCTGTTAGGCGACGGTGACAAAGGGACTGATTGTGTCTACCTGTCATCCAAAAAGTGCTGCTCCTTAGTTAGGCTATTGTTGTAGGTGAAATTAAAAAATGTAATTTATACCTGCTCGATGTCTCTCAAAAACATTTCAGAACAGACTTGCTTACAGCTAACAATTGGAACATTATATTAGCTGTTTGGGGCGAATAAACACAGACTACAAAAATGGCCCAGCAGTCAAATTTGCGTGAATAACGTGACATGAAAACTTGCTTAGCTAGCTGTCTGAAAACACCGTAAAGCCTATATTATACTTTGCGTGTCCACAAATACGCGAGGGTCCGCTGGGGTCAGTGTGATGTAAATTTTGTCAGAGGGTGCATGTGTAGGCTCTGTGCGGACGTCCGCCTACCGGCAACTTGTTGTGACCACACGAACCTGTCCACACAGCCACTACGCTACAAGTGGTAGCGTAGTGATCTACTGCACATGTGTAGAACGCGTCCACCAAATGGACAGTATAAACAGAACTACTATGCGTCCGTTCAGGAGTATAATCGAAGCTTTAGAGTCTCTGGAGTTGGATAAAACTGTCCTTAGGCACAGCAGTACTTTAGGCTAAATGCTAATGTCAGCATGCTAACAGGTTGATGACTTGGGGTAGGGACTAAACGAGCACTTGCTTCTTCCTACTCCATTTCGGACATGAAATGTTTATGTTGCTTATTGAAAGTCGGTTGTACATGTTCACCATTATTTATTGGTAATTTTTTTTATTTTGTTTTTTACATATATATTTTATTATTTCTTTAAAAAATTTCAAAATAATGTATATTCAATTCAATGTTGAGCAGCTACTGTTTAGCATTTAGTTACTGAAGTATGTTAGCAAGCTAACATTTTAGCGCAAAACAGGATGATGGGATTGTCTTTAGTTTAGCAGGTATTTGATCATAAACTGAATTATTGGGCAAAATCCAATTTTGACCTGATGATGGAACTGGACAAAAGTTAGAAATTTCATTGCAAACCATCCAGTAGAACCAGAAATGTCAACCTCATGGTGGTGCTAGAGAAATACTCAAATAATCGTTAGGATTCATTCTCTGGGGACTGTGGATATCTGTAGCAAATTTCATCGCAATCCATGCAAATTATTTCTATAACATGATGAACAACACCCAACATAAGTGCAAAGCTATTTCATTCTCATTCCCTGTGGCCTCTTCAATCAGTTCCTGTGAGCAAGAAACAGTGTTCACATTGGCACCACTTTTCTTTGAGCAAATACAGAATCAATTTGGCTTTGTTATCCTAATTAATTTCTTATTTAGACGGGTGTGTTTGTACATAAAGCCGCAGCTTTACCGCCGCCTGTCTCAGCTGTGTGGGTTAATTGGAAATTGCAATTACCCGACGACAATGTCTCATTTCAGTGCTGATTTTCAAGGCTAAATGAACATGCTTACGATTCTGCTCGCCTCCAACCTGTAATCATTGAGATGAGTGTGTTATCGTAAGCCTGTTCTGGCTTACGAACACACCCGTCTGAGTGAGGTGATACAGCTGATAGTCTGATACATCTGAGCTCCATTAGAGCTTTCTGAGCATTCAGTACTCAGTGCAGTTGTATCTAACAGGATTTAATCAATTCGCTCTTCTTCAAATTCAGTTGTTTTCTGTGATAGATTAACTCAACCTGATCAAAGGGAAGGACTCTGGCAGTTTAATCATCAATTTGTCTCCATTGGTGCATGATGTTATTATTGATTTATAGTAACAGGCTTGATGCTATCATTTTAAACTACACTTATTGAGGAAAATCAATGAGTCCATGCTCTTCTTTCTTACACTGGTGATTGTAAAAGGAGAGTCACCGGCCCCCTGTCATGCCAGAAGTGTTCCTCTTGGGGGCTGTGGAACAATCTGTAAAGACCAACATTTTATCACCTTAAAAAGTTTATATGACTAGCAAAAAGTTATTTAGACATCTGCAGATGCAGAGCAACATTAGCATTCATGTGGATTTGTGTTTGTGTCCACCTGGGGAATACAAATCCAATATTTATTTTTAGCTCTGTTTTGGTCTCCACCTGGCTAGATTTATCACAGCTTTTTCACTGAAACAGTTGCCTGCTGAGGCTGGAACATAGACTGCATATAAGAAGTGGACGTAGTCACCGTGACGTCACCCGTTGGTTTGTGGACTGCCGTTTTGAAGCCTCGAGTTTGGTGTTTTGGCTGTCACCATCTTGTTTTTTTGCAACCAGAAGTGATACGAGAAGGTGGAGCTAAGTACAACTAAACGCTGAATAAGACATTTTTAGGCGACCAAAATGTTACAATTAACTTTAATGATCTGAAAACTGTGAAAGGGTTAAAGTTCAAAGACGAAAACACGGACAACTCCGTGGTAGCAACCTGTCAATCACAAGATAGCCCCGCCCTAAAGCATACCCTGCTTTATGGTCTATTTGACTTTAAATGGGACCATAATTTACTATACCATAATAATATCAATTTATCTATTTGTGCAAATTTAATATGATTGCTTTTGGTTTCTGTTATTATCACAAAAACGTTGTCCATCGTCGTTCAGCAATTTTTGTCCTCCAATATAAAACCAAGGAAAGAATTAGTGTTGTGGACAAAAGCCTTATTTCTTTCAGACAAAGCTACAGCCATCCAAGGCTCAAAAACACCGATACCTGTAATTGATGTCCTTGAGCTTTCTTTCTCTGTGCCAGTTTTTCTGTATTACAGGCAGCTTGGAGAAAACTCTGTGCACTCTGTGTATGCAGAATTTATAACTTAGTGTGTTTCACCTCAGAGGTTTCTGTCTTTCCTAATCCCAACAAATTTCTTTCCCATCCCATCCTGAAAATACTAGCCCTGAAACTCGTTCTTTTACACTGCAGCCACATAATTCAACTCCCATAAGAATCCTGTTCAATTTCACAATCTAGTGTTCTTCATTTACTCACCTGGCTCTGGTTGTACTGTTGCTAAGGCCTACTTGACCTTACCCCACCAAACTGAACAAATAAGCGCAATTAAAAGGAACAAAGCCTTAAAGTTAAGTAAAGTCTTATGTAACACACTCAAGAATATAAGTCACTTAATGATCTGAACACTCCCATCACTGCAGTCGCTCTGAAAGCCACTCGTGAACCTTTTCGGATCTCTTATCGAAAAGAGTGAAATCTACCTCTGATGTGCTGATTACAGCACTTGTGCCGCAGCATAATGCATTCAATGAGTCATAGCTCGCGGCTGCTCACCGGGTCCGACACGCAGAATGTAATCAGGGGAGTCAAACAGCTAGCCGACTCCACAGCTGTGGCCCCCTCTCGGCTGTCAAAGGCCAGAGATGTGCAGCAGGACGAGCGTCTGTCCGCGAGTCGCTGCATCCTGTTAATTGCTCGGTGGTGCAGAAGCGAGGAGCTACGCACAGAAAGCCTGATGGACGTGATTTGATTGCTTTCCGGGACTTTCATTTCCTCCAACAGGCATCACAGGAAGTTGATTTTGGAAGCAGCATGATCACGGCAACGGTGATTTGAGTGTAAAAGATTGGCTGGCCCATCTCTCAGCAGCAGGAAGCCTATTTCAGAGTCGTTAACATGAGCTCACAATGTAATATTGTCAAACTCATTTAGAGACCCGCTGTTATCTTGTACAGTGTCTTCTTCATAGACTATATCACATTTTATTATACAGCTGTGTTGAATACTTGATTCTGACTGGTCAATCACGGCGTTCTGCGGTCTGTAATTTCTGTATTACAGACCGTTTCTATGGGTGCAGCTCTGATGTCGGACTCTGGCAGACTGTTTTTGCGTCAAAATATTGATTTCTTTAGTTTGCTCCGGCTGGTGGGCGGTGCTTAGTATTTCCTCAACTTATCTCAACATGGCTGCCGGGTCACAAACATTCTCATTTTACAGCTAAACAGTACACTACAAGATGATTCTGAAAACATTTGAGGCGAGAAATAGGCATTACAGTAACAGAATATTGATTCATATTTGATCAGCGCTGCCTAGTTTGACCGTTTGATCAGAGTTTGTGAGTGATTGACAGCTGCTCAGAGACGGCAAGGCTCCAGCTCGGCTCTGATTGGTTGTTTTCCTCCGGTCTGTGAAATCTTGCAGATGCCGTTAGGAGCACCGGAGGACACAGAGGGAGAGGATTTTTTTTTTTTTTCAATCCTTATTGTTGAGCCATATGTGTGTGATTAGTGAGAGTCAGCGATATTTGGTGAACCTCCAACACTGAACGTTGTGCCTGTAGGGGAATATCCCATATAACTAAGATGTTCCCTTGTATATTTGGCACCTTTTTGTCTATTTATTGATTAACCTTTCCATTCATACTGTACACCACTCTAAAGAGCCTTGGGGGTTTGTCTTTGCAGGGTCTGGCGGTAGGGAAGAGATTGGATGTAAATTGCAAATTATAAATAAAACGTTTACAACCTCATTGGTATGTTACCTCACATACCGTAGGCTCTTTAGCCAGAAAATCTTTAGACTAATAATCTAAGCCATTTACATATTAATAAATGTCTTGTTCCTTTCTAACTGCTGTGACACAACAGTGACTCATCAACAGAAAAAAATGCAAATGAGGAGCGCAGAGGTAAAGTGAAAGTGTTTCCCTGCAGCAAAGGATTAGACAGAGGAGACACGACTAGAAAAGCTCCAACTGGTGCTTCCGTCGCTTATTGCTTTCGTGGTGAAGGAATATGATCTTCACTTTATTTTAATCCACTATGAAAGCATAGTCTTTGTTTCAGATTTAATTTGGGGAAGCCATCAGCTTCTTTGACGAGTATGAAATGGCGTGCAGAAGAACCACAGTAATGTTCAACATCTACATGGCTTTTAAAGTTTGCTAGCGTCACTTCAGTCCAACACAGTAGCTGTCAGTCTGTCCAGCGCCGTTTGTTTTTGTGGCTATCGCCTCGCCTGCATGCCCTCTGAATGACTGTTTATATCATGCTCCAGGCCGACGCGTACATTAGGCTGATTCATGGTCCCTTCCCGGCGTCGGAGGTGGTAAACAGTAGTATTTCTGAGGCAGACACATGTTGGCCAGCTCCTTTGTTATTGTTCTGCTTTTTGGCCGTCAGACAGACTGAGGGGAGGAGGCGGAATGTTTGAGGAGCAACAAGACGAGATGTTTTACAAGCCGGCGCATTGCACCCCATAAAGTTAATTTCCCAAAAGAACATCCAACCATCTTTCAAAGCCCACTACAATATATGTGAATGAGAATGTGTGCCAGAGTTTTCACAGCAATAAACAGCCTGATTTTATTCATATCATTCGATGAAAGCCAGATAGTGACTAACATGTTCTGTAAGTTTATTAGGGCTGTCAATCGATTCAATTATTTAATCGTGATTAATCGCATGATTGTCCATGATTAATCGCTAATTAATCACACATTTTTCATCTGTTCAAAATGTACCTTTGTCAAGTATTTAATACTCTTATCAACATGGGAGTGGGCAAATATGCTTGCTTTATGCAAATGTATGTATATATTTATTATTGGAAATCAATTAACAACACAAAATAATGACAAATATTGTCCCGAAACCCTCACAGGTACTTCTTATAGCATAAAACATATGCTCAAATCACAAAAGGCAATATTGGACAGACTCATCTTACTCCTCAAAACCTTGCCAGGGATTACTTTACTTTTCATTGGGTGTTTGTGCTTGTGTACACATGTGTGTGTTTAGCAGGGACCAAGTTGGAGGTACAGTAATTGGACAAATTTATCTTATTGCCTAACCCCAGTTTCCCTCTGCGGAGTCAATAAACCAAAAGCCTGCAAAGTGCCAGAACAGCCAACTGGAGTTAATACACTCTGCTCTTTATTAGGGCTGGATGCCTCTGTAGGAGTCCAGGTCAGACCATCACGAAGCGCCCAGCAAACTCCCAATGACGCCAACACACCCAGCAGGTCTGCTCCTGCTCGTTAAGAACACATTCTTTCCACCCAGCAGGGGACCAAACAGCTTCTGGATGTCAATGATCACCACTAAAGCACAAATACTCTGAAGTCCAACTAAAATAGGAAAGATTTGCATCACATGAACACAAACTGCTGTCCGAAAGTCAAGATGGAAACACTGGTGGATGAACCATAGACCGTGTTTTAGAAGTGGACGTAGTCACCGTGATGTCACCCATTGGTTTGTGGATTGCCATTTGGAAGCTTTGAGTTCGGCATTTTGGCCGTCGCCATCTTGGTTATTTGTAACCAGAAGTGACATGAGAGGGTGGAGCTAAGTACAACCGAATGCCTGGAGCACTCTATTCAATTTACAGTCATACAAAACAGTTGTTGTTCATTAACTTTACGTTGATTGGCTAATTGATTTATCAACTAGTCCTCTTAGCGTTATCAAGCTCTATCAGATAAATTGCTTATTACAATAGGAATATCTAACACCTCCTACATGAGGAGGTCAGAGTTCAGATAGAGAACTAGCAGGAATTTGGTGTCTTGTTCAAGGATACATCAGGTGGGTAGGTGGTAGGTTGAACTGTGGCTCTCTGCTTAAAGCCTTAGGCATATAACATCTGTAGCAGAAATGGAAGTACAGTAAATAGAGACGTATGAACCATAAGAGTGCTCACTCCAACACACCGGAAGGTTCAAAACAACATATTTTTTCCACTCCGTCTTATTGTGCATGAAGTGGGGGTGTACGGCCTGAGTCCCGATGTTTGCCCATTGAGGGGGAAGGCTGATTCATTAGCATCCGTGGGCTTCCACTAAAGGGCTATGTTTAGATGAGAGCCGTTCATTGTTGGAGGGATCACCAGGGCTACATGTAGCGTCAGATGTGACAACAGTGACTGCTATCCTGACGTCTGTCTGTTTTTGTGCATTTGTGGTCGACGGAAGAGGATCAAGCAACCGCAGAGCTACGTTAATCAAACGTTCAATGTGAAAAGGGAGTTGGTATTGGAGACAATTTTCCAGCAAGCAAATAACGAGTTTATGCGGTGAACTCGTTCTTGCAAGTGTTAAAATGTAATAATGATCACTGCAGTGCTATTTTTTTTAAAGAAAATGAGCAGTGACACACAGTAATGCCTGAAGCCTGAACATAACCTAATCAACCATTGCTAGTATTTTATATGAAGAACATGACGTTAGCAAGCCACAGAGCAGGAAGTCACAGTAAAAACTGGGAGAAGAAAAAGAAGGAATGATGTCGGGGTGAAAAATCAGGGCAGGACAACTGATCAAGAGGATTGATAGGCTTTTGGGGGGGGGGCACCTTCATTATAGGGATAGTTCAGGAGTTTTAAGTGGGGTTGTATGAGGTACTTATCCTTAGTAGGTGTATTACTTACAGTAGATGGCACGCCCCCAGTTTGGAGAAACAGACAGGATAAGTGTACGCTATATTTAGAATATTTCCCGACGTCGAACTGAAACGTATCTATACTGTTTTTTTTATCAGTACTCCTGTTGGTTTCTCCAAGCTGGGGGCACGCCGACCGTCATCTGCTGTAGGTAACACACTGCAACACAGTCTCATGGCAATTTGTGAAATAGTCACAACATTTAATCTATTTGATTTGTGTAGACACAAATTTCCCTTCTTTTTTTTTGATGCTCAATGTGACTTTCAACAACGTATTTTGCGTGTTTTTTCAGCAACACGTGACGCAGTCTTATCAAAATAAAACTACTTTGTTAGGTTTAGGAATAGATTGATTTAGGTTTAGGCAACAAAACTTAGTTAGACTTAAGAATAGATCGACTTGTTTAGGTTTAGGCAACAATACTACTTATTTAGACTTAGGAAAAGATCGACTTTGTGAGGCAACAAAACTACTTAGTCAGGCTCAGGAAAAGATCAACTTGGTTAGGCTTAGGCAACAAAACTACACTGAAATTGCATTTCGTGACTATTTCACGAACTGTGCGACTGGGCTGTACACTGACTATGGATAAGTACCTCATACAACCCCACTTCAAAACACCCAAACTATCCCTTTTAAGTGAGGAGGAGATGGGCAGGGCCAACAGTACATCTCTTAGTTCAAGGAAAGAAGTTGCAGATTAGAGTTTCAATGTCTCGGCTTCCTGAGCCTCACTGCCGCGTTTTACAACCGCGCTCTTTTCAGCTGAAAGTTATGAACTCTGCAGTCATACTTTTCATTACAGTACTTGAGTTGACCTCCACAGGCATTTTAATGGCCTCCTTCGACATGTAAGAGATCTCGAAGCATGTTTTCCTACAGCTGATTGCAACGCAGAAGCAATCTGTCTTGATTTGCAGCCAGGCAGGAAACATATGGTCTGTGTTATTGTGTTAGCTACTGGAGAAAACATACAGGGCCCCAGCTGAGGCCGAGCTAACGCGGCTCACACAGGAATGCTGAGACCAAATGATAATGACTCGACGGACTTATCTGTGGGAGTGAAGGTATTTAAGCCAGACCAAAAACAACCTCCTACTGTTGTAATGCTGACTACGCAAACAAATGTGCGAGGAGAAATTATGGCGAGTGTAAAAATACTGTCAGAATGTTGGAAGAAAACATTAGAAAGCAGAGGTCATGCTGAGACACAACATAAATGAGGCAGAGAGCTGTAAAATACACTATGAAACCACAAATGGCCAACAGCCAAGTTTAAACCTTTTAAATGTTGTCTGGAAATGGATTTCAGATCATTCGAAGCACCAAAATAAACTCCGTTTTCAGTCAAAGACAACTGTTTTGTAGTTTTTGGAACTTTGAAAGAAACTCAATTATGACTTACACAAACTTTAAAATATTTGAATACTTTATAAAGCGGTTTACCTGACTTGCCCACCCCCGCTCTGCCGAAGACGGCCAACTTCACCTCCGGGCTTTTGGCCATGACAGCGGCTGCGGCCAGCGAAGATCAGCGAACCAATCAGTGAGCTCCGAGGTCAGCCATCCATTCTCGCAGCATCTGAGGAAACATGTAGGATGAGTTTATGTCACAATGCATTTGTAATTTTGATGCTAAAGCACAGTTCAACACTAACAACTTGAGTATTTTAATGACATGATTTTGAATGCTGTATTTTCCTTTTTGCTGGTATTTCCACTTTTAGCTCCCACTGCCATTTGTGAGTCACACAACGATTTCTCAGTGTCCTCCAGTAAGCTGCAGGACTTACATTAGCAGAAGCGTCAGGCTATGAATGACTGAACTGAAAAAGGCTCATAGTTACCTTTTGTGTAATACAAATTTGTTTTTCCAAATATGTTTTGCAGGAAACGTAATTATTGTCTTGAATATGTAGAACTCAAAGTACGCTTCCAAGGGAAAATGATGTCCCCTTTTTAAATTAGACTCAGGAGACATGACATCTATTAGGGAAGGGAATCACCAGAGGCCCCACGATACGATCTTATTGCGATAAGATATATTGCGATTTATAACCTTTTTTCAAATGCAGCTTATGCAGTTTGTCAACGTTTGTTTTATCTAATAAGATACAGTTTCCACTGTGTCATCTCAGAGTTTTCATTCACATATCCTGAGGTCAGAGGTCAAGGGACCCCCTTTGGAAATAGCCATGCCAGTCTTTCCTCGCAAATTTTTAGCGTAACTTTAGAGAGTTATTTGGCATTCTTCCCAACAAGCATGTCATAACGTGACACGGTAGTTACCAATGGATTCGAAATGGATGGGAAAGTTTGCTCTGGCTGGTGGGCGGTGCTTGGTGTTTCCTCAACTGATTTCAACATGGGTCACAAACTTTCTCATTTTACAGCTAAACAGTACACTACAAGATGTTTCTGAAAATTTGAGGTGAAAAATAGTGAGAAATATTACAGTAACAGAATATTGATTCATATTTGATCAGCGCTGCCTAGTTTGACTGTTTGATCGGAGTTTGCGGGTGATTGACAGCTGCTCAGAGACGGCAAGGCTCCAGCTCGGCTCTGATTGGTTGTTTTCCTCCGGTCTGAAATCTTGCAGATGCCGTTAGGAGCACCAGAGGACACAGAGGAACATGATTTTTTTTCAGATTACCTGTCTCATGCACTACTGTCAGGATATAGTGACCGTTTTATAAAAAATAACTTTTTATTAACCATATTTGCTCCATTTCTACCTACTGCTTCTTTAAGTGTGTGTGCATAGTAATGTGGAACTGATGAAACTTCCTTTGTTGAAAAGATACCAGTCCGGTGTGTGAAAACCCACAGAAAAAATATCCACTTATTTTACTTTGATTATGTAGTACAGAGAAGGCGGTGTCGGTCTGTTTTGGGGAGTTGTTGACCTCCTATCTGTGATTTTTTTTTTTCCATGCAGGTGTGTGAGAGATGTAACAGGAAGATAAAGAGACAGAGGGAGCAGGGGAGCGTAGGATATCGCACGCACAGAGCTGAAATCATTCAAAAGGAAAACACAACTGCAGCCCGTTAAAACAACCAAGCACAGGTCTGTTTAATAAGAAAACAATCCACTGTGAAGTTATCTCATCAAGTAATTGATTCTAAACTTCTCCCTCAAACTCTCTGTTTTTCTTCTGGCGGCTCTTCCAACTGTTAACCAAAAACAATCAGACAACAGCTAGAATCTAATTGAAATCTATATATCTTAATGGCTCCAGATGAATCCTGGATACACTGGCTCAAGAATGGTGCATGTCCAATTAGTAGCAGTGCTGACTGGGATATACAACAACAAACACACCAGGCTGGGGCTTGTGTTTTTATTGAATTTATTCAGTGGTGGCGGCAGCAGTTCCCTGATAGGGAAGTGTGTTAGTAAAAGGAGGGTCATGGATTTGAACCGCTGCTGCTGCTGCTGTGAAACTCCCTCTCTATTATATATTGCTGTGAAAACATCTCCAAACAACTGGATTTATTTAAGTTTCTTGCCAAAAACTACATTTTTCAAGATTACATTTGAACACATTATGATAACGTTAGAATATACCTTCGGCCAATATTACAACAAACAATCATTTTTACTGAATAGAGCCTGAACGCATCATAATTTAAATCAATGGTACCTCCTGCGTTGAAGCCGGCAGGACGAGAGCTAGTTAACGTTAGCTGTTAGCATCCGGTAGGCAGCACAGTTCTAACGGCTAACGTTAACTAGCTCTCATCCTGCTGATTTCAACACAGATTTGTTGTTCGCAACGTAACATTATAAGGGGAGAAATAAGGTGCGTTCCCTGGATGTGCCGATAGTGAGTTTACTACATCCCAAACACCTTTTCTATTGTCCCCAGGATGATGGGACGCCATTAGTCTCGAGCCCTGATGGTACCTGCGGTAAAAAACAAGTAGTCATGTTTTCAGAATTTTTGCATTGACTTGGTACCGAAGTATCGGTTCTCGTGACATCCCTAGTAGAGACGCATGTCATCACCCCTGTCGACCTGACCCATAATGCAGCTGAAACACAGAGAAAAGCTCATTAATTAAACCTTAAGATGATGTTTGTTTAAAGGTGCTATTGATAACCTTCAGCCACAAGATGTTGCACTCTCCCTCTTCTCCATTGTTCCATTGTTTTCACTTCACAACAAGTAGTTGCACAGCCTGCATATTTTACAGTCATGTGGAGTGAGACAGTCATGTCAAGTGATGAATCTATCACGGTGATGAAGTCATTTTGCAACATGTAGCTATAGACCTACATTAGCTATAGATTTAGGTTACTTTGTGTGGTGGTGTTTCAACATTCATGTAACCTAATAAATCCTATATGAGGAAATGGCTATCTAGTTTCAGGTAATATTTAGCTTGTCATATAAGCAGTGTTGTAGTGCAGGGAATACACAGGTGTACGGCTACTTTTTCCAGTCGGCCACCCACATCGAAATTCCCTCTGATGCGCGTCTTTGTTATACATTGTTTTGAGCACTGTTGAGCTACGGTCTACAGTGTCACTTAAATTGGGGCAGCTGTGGCTCCGAGGTAGAGCCACCAATCGGAAGGACGGCGATTCGATCCTCAGCTCCTCTAGTCCACAGGTCGAAGTATCCTTGGGCAAGATACTGAACCACAAATTGCTCCCGAAGGCTGTGCATGGCTGTGCCATGGGTGTGTGAATGAGTTAGTTATTAGATCCTGCAGCCTCTGCCATCAGTGTATGAATATGTGTGTGAATGTGTGGATGCTGACATGTAGTGTAAAGCACTCTGAGTGGTCGTAAGACTAGAAAGGCGCTATATAAAAGCATGTCCATTTACCATTTTAATCTAACAGCACTGACACTGAACACCTGCGAGAATCTGCATCCATCAGAATGTCAGATCAGTGCTTGTCTAGCTCAGAGCAGGTGAACAGACAATGCAGTGCTGTTGTTGTTGGATGAAAACGTGGTGCTAATGGTTCAGATGGAATTTAAAAAAATTATAGACACTTCTGTGGGTTGAGGAAAAGTCTTTGTGGATTTAGAGTTAAAAGCCAACTTGGATGAAATGAAAATTGCACCGTGTTCAAGGTGAATGCCGTTTACCTCACATTCTGAAGGGATGACATTTTCATTCTAATGTGTTTTTGGCAAAATACAGATAAGTTCTGCCAGAAAGCTAAGAATCCAGATTTCTACTGGCTCAAACTGGCCGATCATTGACAGCTTTTAATCTTTTTTTTAATATGATAATATATATTCACATCTTTCGGTTTATCTTGTCAAGCAACTACATGACAAAAAAAGAACAATATCTGGCTATCCAAAGCTAACAGTAATTCCAAAATTGTCAATTGTATTATGTTACACAACATCTGGTTCTGAAAAGTGAAGCCAATGCTGAAGTGCCTTAAACTTGCATTATTTCTAACAGCCAGCAGGGGGCGACTCCTCTGGTTGCTAAAAGAAGTCTGATTGTATAGAAGTCTATGAGAAAATGAGCCTACTTCTCACTTGATTTATTACCTTAGTAAATATTGTAATCATGAGTTTATGGTCTCAATCGCTAGTTTCAAGTCTTCTTCAATACAGCGTGATGTTCATTTAGTAAGTTATGGTCCCATTTAGAGTCAAATAGACCATAAAGCAGGGGATGCTTTAGGGCGTGGCTACCTTGTGATTGACAGGTCGCTACCACGGTGTTGTCCGGTCATGGAGTTGTTCGTGTTTTCGTCTTGGAACTTTAACTCTTTCACAGTGTGTTTTCATGAAAGTTAATTGTAACATTTTGGTCGTCTAAAAATGTCTTATTCAGCGTTTGGTTGTACTTAGCTCCACCCTCTCGTGTCACCTCTGGTTGCAAATAACCAAGATGACGATAGGTCAAAAACCAAGATGGCGACGGCCAAAATGATGAACTCGAGGCTTTGAAACAGCAGTCCACAAACCAATGGGTGACGTAATGGTGACTACGTCCACTTCCTATATACAGTCTATGGTTACACACAATAATGAAACTCTCACATGTGATCAAAGGTGACGGAAAACTGGCTTTCAAACATATCTGGCAGTTGTGAGAACAATTTTTTTTTTAGCATGCTGATGTTGTCAGCCATCTTTGAGAAATGATCTATCATTCAGTGGCTGTCAAGAAAATCTCTTCACTCATCCCTGTGTTAATCTCTGTTTGTTGAAATGAGATATAGTGAGAAAAGTGGGAGAAAACTGAAAACAGACGTTCAGTACACGCTGTCTGAAAAATGTGTTTATGTGTGTGTCAGTGCCAGAGACATGTTAGCCAGCTTCACACTGACTGAAGTTATGAAGTGGCAAACTTCCAGCGCTTTATTTCCTCAGTCCACTGCAGCACACACACACACACACACCACATACACACACACACACACACACACACTCAGAGTTTAAGCGAACCTTTTCCCTTTTTATACCAACACACACATGCCCATATATGGTGTGGCTGTGTGCCGCTTGGTGTGGCTCAAGTGGAGGTCGATCATCCATCTCTGTGTCTTTCTCTCAGCAAGGGACCATCATGGCAGACGTCAGCGTCTTTAAATATTATTGTTTTTTATCAGGATTAATGGTGACTCCACAATTCCACCAACCAGACAGCACAGTCAAAACAGTGCCTTATATTGTAGGGATGTCGTAATGGTAAGAATAGTGAAAACATTTGTGACATTTTGTTCTGTCTTTCCAGTTTAGTTTGAGGTGTTTTGAGCATTTAGGAGATGGTGATACAGTCTTTTCCAACTGAGTTGAATCAATTGTCAACTGTGCAATGTATGCCACAACTAAAGCTTGGTTAACTGTAATCTATAAGTTCTCCGAGACCACTTTGATTATGGCCGTCAAAGTGTAAGGAGCAACAACTGTGACATATACATTTGGAGACTGTTTTCCCCAGAAAAACGACAGAATCATTTCAGCAACTGCCCCAAACCAACATGTTTATGTTCAAGAGACAAACCCTTCGAAGGTCCGTAAAAAAATACTTGAAACCGCTGTTCGTTTTCTGGTTTTCAACTGTCAGTCAATGTTTTTTTCGTTTTTTTTTTTAAGCATGACTGCGATCGTTCCCTAACATGATTGATTGACAGGTCGCTACCGTGGTGTTGTCCGGTCTGGGAGTAGTCCGTGTTTTTGTCTTACAACTTTAACCCTTTCACAGTGTGTTTTCAGTTCATGAAAGTTAATTGTAACATTTTGTCACCTAAAAATGTCTTATTCAGCATTCGGTAGTACTTAGCCCCACCCTCTTGTGTCACTTCTGGTTGCAAAAAAACAAGATGGCGATGGCCAAAAACCAAGATGGCTACAACCATAAACCAAGATGGCAACGGCCAAAAACCAAGATGGCGACGGCCAAAAACCAAGATGGCGACGGCCAAAAACCAAGATGGCGATGGCCAGAAACCAAGATGGCGAACTGGGGGCTTCAAAATGGCAGTCCACAAACCAATGGATGATGTCACAGTGACTACGACCACTTCTTATATACACTCAGTCATGCTGACATGAATCCTATCTTCTCATCTAACACTGGACAAGAAAGGGAATATTTCCCTAAATGTCAAACCATTCCATTAAAAACAAGAACATCCAATAATCCTCTAGCTGCGGACAGGTCCAAAACATATATCTGTTGGTGCCTGAATCACTTAGTCAATTCTTATCTACCCAATCAAAACGTTTTGCCAATTTATTGCTGGTGAGATGGAGCCTATAAAGTCCTCTAAACTGTAGTAACCAACGGCTGCTGCATATTTGATTAGAGATGAACCAGGCGAAAACATGTTTGTCGAGGAGAAAATAGCAAGTTCTGCCTGAATCTAATTTCATGTTAGCTCTAAAATGAGTGGGTCCATGCACGGTGTTTTTGCATCATTTGCACGGACAGCCACAGGGGTAAACCACACTAGCAGTGTAACAAAAAGATAGGGTTTGCGGTTGACTCAGCCTATAGAAGAGAGAGAGAGAGAGAGAGAGAGAGAGAGGACAAGTGTGGAGGGAAAGTCTCCAGCCATTTGTTGGAATATGTTGTGTAGAATGTAAACAGAATATGAATGGAATAGTAGTATCCCACATAAAGAGTTTATACGGCTCTTTTCTGTAACAACAGACTTGTATCTTTCCTCATGTTTTATATCTCACACATATTACTGTGAGCACACACCACTGCAGTGTTCCCTCGCTCTCCCACGGAGCAGCGGGGAAACACCAGCGAGAGAGGCACACACAGCAGTGTCTCCCCACCGACAGGGTCATTCTTCTTCCCATTTTTGCCATTTATGGCCTCCACCCACTCCACCCACCATCCTGACTCTCTCTCTCTCTCTCTCATGCACACACACCTCAGTCATGTAATGAAGTCACAGGATGAACGGCTTTAGTGAGGCTGAAGTGGCTGCTAAACACAACACAGTGACGCATCGTTATCCCAGATTAGTTGTCTCTCTCTATGTACATTTAAATGAGTCAGACTATTGCAAAAAATAAATAAAAAAACAACCAGTCTGGTCTACAAAACAATGTATGTACACCTACACATATCGTCACTATGACACAAGACAAACGTATACAGCAAGAATCCAGGGCAAAATCAGCAGTACAAACTGAAAACTAGGGCTGTGACAATACACCTATCTCCAGATTCTACACTATCACAATACTTTGGTGCCGATTCGATATGTATTGCAATTATTAAGTATTGCTTGGACTTTTACTTTGGAAAATATCTAAATTAATAGTGTAAAAATGTTTGATTTTCAGCATGTATGTAGTCAGAGAAATCCTGAAATCAAATATATCATCATAAGGATATATCATCAGGAATTATTTATAAAAAATTTTTCCCGCAACCCAAAAATCAGTTTTCTCTCACAAATTAGTGGTATTTCTTTTTAATTTATAAGGAACATGTAATGTTATATACTTCTGTTGAATATAATCCAATCAATCTTATTTCCATATATGTATTTTGTATATACAGTTCCCTTTGTTAACACATTGTTTTGAAAAACTTTGAAACTTCGCCAAGTCCGTCACTAGCTCTCCCATCAGCTCCATTCTCTTTATATATCCATAGTCAGCTCCATTGGGGCCGTTTGAATGTATTTAACATAGATGTCAGTATATGGGTGCTCTACAGTCGTAGCATCGGCACATTTGACCACGGAGATGAGAGTGACGGCTGGCTTGACCGCACGTTACTGCAATACGATAACGTTTCCTGTCCATGACAGAGTTAGCATGCAGCTTTAGCCATGATGTCTAGCTCTACTTTTCCTGGAAACGTGTGAAACCCAAAGTGTTTCCATATTTTACTGGATGTGTAGTGTTTACCACTTTGGATTTAAAATGTGAGGTTACAGGTCGTAATCACGCGGACCCTCTGCCGTTTTCTGCTTTTTTGTTTTGGCTTTTTTGTTTTGGTTGACGAATACGGAATGGATATGATGTCACGTTACTCAGACTACAACAATAAAATTTGTAACTTCCTTCTACTTCCGCATAGACTAAAATGAAGCAAATATATCGATTCTGGCATTAAAAAATCTGTTTCAAAATCGTTTTCTTTTCCCCACCCCTATTGAAAATAACAAGTTTCAACTGTGCCAAGTAACTTGCTATGGGGCAAAGTCAAAGTACTGGTACTGCTTTTCAGACTGAAGCCAAACGATACAGTACAGATGTGTTTCCATCATGCTGAACTACTTTAATTTCTACATAGCTGAAGTGTTGTCTGTAACTGTTGAAATAATGAGATCAATGGTCATAATTCCAGACCAGTAATGAACCTGATGCCCTCTGTCTAGTATCCACAATTTCTCTTCTTTTACCCATGGACCTCTGCTCCACAGGGACCCCATCCAAACTGTCACACTGGGCACGTGTACTGTATATTTTTTTCCCGCTGTGTGCCCAGCTGGGCTTTTGTGTCATTTTTACCCTGAGAAATGAATCTGGGTGGTGGTGCTGCGGTTCAGGGAGATTACAGACCAGCCTGAGCTCCAAACCATGGGAGGAGACCTGCTGCACCACAGGCTATAGAAAGCCTGCAAACCACAGGCCTGTCATCTAAATGCATACAGTGAACTGGTGCACTGCTTCAGGAGGGAAACCAGTACTCACTGCTAGTGTTTTCATCCAGAAGGGACAGGTCTCTGTCAGACCGCCCTCATACTGATAGACTTTGGCCCAGTTTGATCAAACTTTTTCATCGCAAGCACTCCTGTCTGAGAAGATTTTGTCTTTCTCTGCTGTCGGAAGGAAGAAAACAAGCTATTCTTTGAGTCCTCCGAGATGGAAGAAGAATTCAAATAATTTACTTAAGTAGAGGTAGAAATACCACAATGTAAAATACACTTTTGATTAGGGCTGTCAATCGATTAAAATACTTAATTATCATCAATTGCAAATTAATCACACTTTATTTATCTGTTCAAAATGTGTCAAGTATTTAATACTAGAATACAATGCAAGGAAAAACTGGCAGGGTCATTTTCAAAGGGGTCCCTTGACCTCTGACCTCCAGATATGTGGTTCTATGGGTACCCACGAGTCTCCCCTTTACAGACATGCCCACTTCATGATAATCACATGCAGTTTGGGGCAAGTCATAGTCAAGTCAGCACACTGACACACTGACAGCTGTTGTTGCCTGTTGGGCTGCAGTTTGTCATGTTATGATTTGAGCATATTTTTTTATGCTAAATGCAGTACCTGTGAGGGTTTCTGGACAATATCTGTCATTGTTTTGTGTTGTTAATTGATTTCCAATAATAAATATATACATATATTTGCATAAAGCAGCATATTTTCCCACTCCAATGTTGATAAGAGTATTAAATACTTGACAAATCTCCCTTTAAGGTACATTTTGAACAGATAAATGTTGCAATTAATCACGATTAACTATGTACAGTCATGCGATTAATCGCATAATTAAATATTTTAATATTTTGACAGCCCTAATTAAAAGTAAAAGTATTTATTATGTAGAAAGGCCAGAGCGATACTGTAAATATTACTATTATATATGCAGTAATGTGTAAACAGCATCATATTTATTAAGATAGTCATATATGCTGTGTGAAATCTTGACCTACAAAGTAAGTGGAGTTGAAGTATTAAGTAGCATAAAAAGTAAAGTATAAGTTCATCATAATTGTACCAGTACTTGAGTGAATGTACTTAGTTACATCCCACCACTGAGACCTTAGTTCTTCACTTCATTGGGACCAAAATGCATGATGGACTAAATTTATCATGATATGTGCATGTCGGCTGAAAGTTGCTGTAGGATGTTGAAGTTTCTGTATCTACTTTTCATTCCCTCTGTCTTCATATTTACAAGCATCCCACCTACAACCTCCCTCAGGACCCCCCCGGACGTCCCCGTGGACCCCGGTTTGGCAAGTGTAGGGTTGTATGTGTCCGCTGACCCTAAATCCCATTGAGATGTGGGGCTATTATGCAACACTCGGATCTGCTCCTGAATACCAATTACAGTCCTGGAACTCAGCAGTGGGAAAGGTGGAGGGAGACCAAGCAGCAAAGTAACATAAAACTGCATATTCATAAAGAATGAACGGAGATGCACTATATTGTGACACAGAATTAGTTCCCATTTAACAAGTGACTGGAAATATTTGTCCAACTTTTAAGATGTTACAGCACTGTTCATGTTAGAAAAAAACACTATTTGGATATCAAGCAAGCTAATGTGCATTTAAAGTCACATGAATGCCAAAACACGTCTGCAAGATATCCTAGAAATCTTATTTTATGTAATGAGAGAACATGACCTTCCCTAAAGGTGTCATTCTGTCAGTAAGATGTGAAACCTCCTGGCCTGACTATACTGGATCATTTCCACCCCTCAGTGTCCGGAGAGGACGCACCTCACATGAAAACACCGGCAGGAAGACTCACCAGAGACCGCTGAATGCAGCAACAATCCCCCGGTGATGAGACGCAGATCAGGATTAGAGAGGAATTAAAAAAACAAAAAAGTTGTCCGGTCCGCTGATCAAAAAAATGATGCGTCTGACCTTCTCTGGGCAGATGTGGACGCAGCGCACCGCTGGATGTAAGGAGGGATATAAAGGCTGAACAGCTGGATGGACAGATCCCAGACAGACCGAGCAGCAGCTCCGACTGGGATGAATGAATCCCTGAAACGGAGGGTCAGAGGAAATATACGGAGCGGAGCTGCTGGAGTTCCCGACACTCTGCTGCCTCTGACCGGACTGCTGCTGCTGCTGCGCCTCCACACCTCCACACCGAGGGGCGACAGCGATCTCTAGTGGCGGGAAGCGATAACGCAAGCTCCGGGCTTCAAAAAGAGGAAATCCACCCGTTCAAT